>AYEL01063410.1:0-42803 GCA_000484575.1 Olivierus martensii
AATTTATATTTATTAAATTTTATATTTAACATAATTTAAAATGAAATTTAAATAAAATAATATTAAAATTTTATAATTCTTAATTACCAAATACGTCCAATAATCTAATAATCTTTTAATATTATGTTTAAATCCAAAAAATGCAAAACCATTTTTTTCTTAAAACTCGAATTTTTAAGACAATATTTAAATATCATACTACTCATAAAGAATCGCATCGAAGCGGTAACAGCGATATAATCAACATATTAACCGAATGCTTTTATTCCTTTTCAGATAGACTAAAACTAACAAAGATAGACCATAAGTAGCTAAGCCATAAAACTGAAATTTTGATTTTCTTAATATATGATTAATAATTATTATAAAGGCCAGTTCACACTACAGCGAGTGAGCGAGACGCGCGCGTCTATGATGCCACGCGAAACACGCGCACACGTTCGTATTGTTCACATATCGGCGTGCGTATTTGGAGGAAGCCAATCACGGACGGCCACGCATATGCAGTGATTAACCAATGACAGCGGTCGACTTATTTTACTATAGTGTATAGTCCTCCATTTTAATAAGTTGAATATGGGAAAGTTTTCTGTAAATCTCTGTGATTTTTAATCAACTAAGTGTTTAATTATGGAAGCTTGACGATGATTCACGAAAAATATATTCAAATTACATATTTTAAAGCTTTTATTAATTAGACAAAAAATGTGATTATTTTGATATTGTAATCGGTATGCTATACCTAATTAATCACACATTCGCTTTATTTCGCAGAAAAATACGTAATAAGTCTAGAGTTCTAATTCCTTATAAATATAATGATCTGTTATATGGAAATTATGACTATCATTCAAACTATAAGACTAAAATTGAGGTTGAAATGAAACTCTGATTTCTATTGGTTCACTCAGCGTGTATAGACACGTGCGTTTAGCGCGCGAGTCTATTCGGCAGACTCGCGCGAATATTGACGCCCGCTAACCAGGGGCGCGTTCTTCGACACTGGTTGACGTCGAATTTTACAACGGTAATGACGTCAATCGTCAAAAACGTCGACGATAACACAAAGTAGCGTTTTTCGACATTAGTAGCTACGTCATTTTGACGTCATGAGTCGACTTCGACTCATGAATTTGACGTTGTTTGACGTTAAAGTTATCGTTGAGCGTCGTGCATTAGTAGTAAATAGTCGAAACCAAAATGTCTGTTTCTTGTTCTACCTCTGCTTTAATTTATGCAATTTTAGAAGAGGAGAGGTAGACGTGGAAGAAATTCCACGTATGTATCCACAAAAAGCTGATCCCTTTTTTTCTCCCAGATTCAATTTTTATATCTGAATTTCGGTTAAGCGAGGAAGCTATAAGGCTACTATAGAGGATTATAGGCACAATAAAATCTTAAAGTAGTAAAGTGCACCTTTCAAGTATTCGCACAAAAATCGCATTTAAAGTTTTTATAAATGACCTTCGCGTTTAAACGCGCGTCTCTCGCGCACTCGCTGTAGTGTGAACCGGCTTTAATACTGTCATTTGACGCGTATTAGATAAATGTGCGTTTTTCTGTTTCATTTTTTATTAGTTAGTTTCTATCATTTTTTATTTTTATCGTTTATTTATGCGAATTAATATTTCTTAGTTTATTTTGTAGTGTTCAAATAAAATTTGGATGCGATGTTAAAGAACCGAAAAAAAAAGAAAGCCAGTTCAGCAATATCAAACAGTTGCCTCGACTGACACTGTAATGCTCTGTACCTTCGGTGTGGTTTTTATGGCAGATGCGCGATTATTTGCAGCAAAATTACTTCGATAACGGAGAACATTATTTCCGGGAGAGAAATAAAACTCCATAAATTTTGTTTTTCCGAAAAAATGCAATGGAGACTACGGTTATCGTTAGTGTTCGGGGCGGATTTAGGCACGGTCTTTATGGACTGCAGCCCAGGGCCCCTTTCAATGGAAGAGCCCCCTTCGCGGTCAAAAAATAAAAACAATTTAAATTAAAAATTTAAGAAAAAATAAATTATACAAAATTTTTTCGTGCCTAGATAAAGTTTAAACAGTTGGTTGGCAACACTATTGGATTTGAATAAAATACCAAATAGCAATGTTTTAAATGACAGAAAAAAATAAATACGGTTCTGTCGGTAGTCGGTAAAATCGAAATACTGTATACTTTGCCAATTATGCAAATAATGTGGACACGTCGGAATGGGAGTGCAATTCTAGCTCCTCTAAAGCGTATTAGCTTAGCGTGGCTCTCGCCGTTAGGTTAATTTGGGTTAATTGGGTAGGCCCCCCAAATAGTGTTAGTCCAGGACCCCAAAATTAACGGTCCGCCCCCGTTAGTGTTTACACGAAAATCAATTTTTAAACTTTGAATATGGGAATTTTTGATACACACTGTAAACTCAAGCTTAAATAATATAATAATTAGAGGAAAATAATAACTATAACAATTACCGAAAATCCAACATAGATTATCGGTATTGTTACATAATAGATTAGTATCAAAAATCTAAACAATAAAATACAATTAATTGCTTATTACGAGGACTCGACGCGTTTCAAGAAGTAGCTATATATTCGACGAAATAAGCGTATTGCGCAAAATCGAACGCAATTGCCCAGATTATATAGGCGAAATTAAACCACCCTTAGCCATCCGCTACAGAAAACATAAATGAGCCGTTAAAGTAACATATAAAAAAATCTATATTCAAAAATTTAAGTGTACAGTACATCTGATAAAGAAAAAAAAAACATTTTTGACACAAAAATAAAAATTATTATATTAGAAAAATAAAAAAGCATACATCATCGAAAATAAAAACAAGGTAATAAATTTAAACACCGGCTGTAAACAGAATATAACATTTGGAATAGAATTCACCGCCTCACAATTTGACATAATACTATATAAAGCCATTATTTAGTTTAATAAAAAACAATTCCCGATTGGATCTAATTTCCTAATCAATTTCTTTGCAAACGCTGTCTTCGGACATCCAATCCAATTCGTCTTCACTTTTAAAATGAACCAGAAATATTACTGCTTCTATTTTAATAGTTTGCTTCTTTTATAGCGTTTTGTCATTTTCTTATTTTTTTAAGATACTGTATCCTGCTCGTGATGTTCTTGCCTATATCTATAGATATTTTATAACACAATAAAACAAACTGAAGCAGGGATTTTTTCGAAATGCGTTTTCCTGTGACTTTAGAATAAACAATTTTTTTTTAATTGATCTTAAAATCTATTATTATCGGGACGATTAAACTCGTCAGCTCGGAGTTTCCACACAATCTACAAAAATAATAACTGTTATATAATAATAATTTAGTTTGGCTATCGCATCTGCACTTCGGAATATATTGATATACATTATATATATATTTGATAGTAAGGACTACTTCAGAGCCAATAACAGGTTGAACAACGTCCACCGAAACATATGTTTAAAGGAATACGGATGAGGATGCGAGTATAAAAAACCTGATGAATTAAGATGTTCAACGTCGTCGTTAATATAATTAATAATTTGAACTTTTTCTTGATGTAGTTTGAGCTTTCTTATCCATCGATATCGTTTGCGTAAAGATGTGGTTTGTTCGCTAGCCGAGAAATTTCACAACGGCGTTAATAGTGAAAGAAACGATTATCTGTCACCTATTCTTCCACGCTTCTTGTTTTTGACGGTTGGTTATTGCTTTTGTTTTTTTATTTTCTAATATAGTTTATATTTTTCTATTAATTCTAATAACACTCCTTATTGAAATTTGAATAATTTTTCTTAATAGAATCTATTCCGATTCCATGCTGAAAAACACGTGCAAACCTTAGCTAAAACAGAATCTTTGCGCATCAAAATATGCGCACAAAGTCACGTGACATAATTCGACAAATCAAAACTATTGTTAAAAAGCGGCGAGAGTTAAACAGCCGATCGAATAATCCGGTTTCATAAAATGTTGGTGAATACGAAAGAAAAATAATCGGAGTTCACAATTCGATCCTGATTTACACGATCTTCGAATTGATACATGGTTGGTGAATATATTTGAAGTCGGTTAAAAGGCTATTAAGAAAAAAAATATGTATTTTATTTAGTTAATTTGACTCGAGCGATATTTTCGAAACTTGATCTCTCTGTGGATTGCTTTTTAAAGGAAAAGAAACTCGCGGCCCTCCTATTGAATTTCTATTATAATAATAATTTTTGGCCTTTGGTATCAGAAGAAATTAGAACTATGAATATTGACCAGCGTATTATCGCTCAGGATGTAAAACTATTATATAATTATATACATTGTAATCTTAATGAAATTGCTTTAACGCTTAAAATTCCTGATATGAGACTGAGGTGTAATGCACTATTTTCATATAGGCCAGTTAGATTGAATGTCTCCAAAAGATCTTTTCCGTATCGATTAATCGACAATAAGTATTTATACTCGTTCGACTTATTTAAAATAAGTCGTATTGAGTTCAACAGAATTATTAAAAATTCTTCCAAGAATATAAAATACACGTTGTAATTATAAGTTTATTGTCATGGTTTATTAATATTTAGTAATGTTTATTCATGATTGTTTTTTATTATGCTTTTGGTATTCCCAGATCAGTGTTTGTTTATTAACAATTTTTGATCTGTGTTTGTAACTAAACTATTAAACTATTATGTAATTTCTCGTGGCGCACAAACACAATTCAGCTATACATTAAATTAGAATTTGATCTATATTTTTACACGCAGTTATGATTTATTAATTTTTTTATCGAAATGATTTTTAGTTTTTGCATTTTTGTAGAAAGCTCCATCACCTCTATTTAAGTTTAGGTATGTTCTCGTATCCTCGGACGCTGGCCTAGAGGAATGCGTGATCACACTTCTAGAAACACTGATCATGACGTCTTGGGATTTTTTCGGAACAGTGAAATCAAAATAGTTATTCGTTAATTTTCGTCATATGATATTTATTAATAACTGTAATATCCTGTCTATCGAGAAAATGGAAGATGCGGTAGTTATTAGAGTAAGTATCGCTTGAGATGATATTCTTGATAGATTCGATTGAATTTTCGTATTTGTGAACTAATCTTTGTAAATATGAAGATGGCGCAGTCGAATATATTATTATTACATAGTTGATGATATCTAAGATCGTTGCATTAATCCAAATTTCACCTATATTATTGTCTAATATTTCTTGAACTACATCAAATAAATTCCAGAGTTTAGTTCTCCAATAATCGTATGTACTCGATATTTAAAATTCTTTCTATTGTAAAAAATATTATGGATGATTTTATAACCTTTACGTGAATAAATCGTAAACAATTATTTTTAAATTAGTACCGAAAACCGGTAGCTTTGTCTCAATACCGGTATTTGAATACCGAAAAATATTATCGGGATCTCGGTATTGTAAATCCTAATTATAATATAAAGCAATAATCAATTGTAATAAAAATCCGAAAAAAATTCAGTCTGCTTAAACGTTTTCTTCTTCTGGGATATTACCATCCCTCTTCCATTGCGAATCAAACATAAAGATGGTTGGACACAAATGAAAATACATAAAATCAAACGAAAGTCACTTGTTTATCAACAAGTACGCCATCGATATACCCAGAAATGACCTGTATGTTGTTACGAAGTCTAGATCAAAACGACTTTTCGAAGTAGGCCACTATTTAAAACTTGTCTCAAAAAGAACGGGGAGAAAGAAAATAAGAATTCTTCTGAGAAAACCCTTCTGTAAAAAGATATTTTTTCGGAAGAAAAGAAAACAAGGATATTCTTTCTGAGAGGAAAAAACAACAATTTCTCGGAAGAGGTGTTCCAGCATCTTTTCAGTATAGAATTTCGAAATTAACTTTTTTATAGTTCTGTATTGGTGTAATAGATTCAGAAAAAAATTGCAACAAACATCCATCTGAAATAAGAAAAGAATATATTCCTCTGTGAATGCCTTCATAATGAGAGGAAAAAATCCTTTTTGAAATTCGCCATTCAGCTAAACTTTCCTTATTGGGTATAGAATTTCATTTCATTCTCGCAATGAAACTTTGATTTTTGAAATTTTGTAAAATACTATAACTGATATTAGTATGAGAAAAATTATTTCGTTAAATATTTTTTTATTAATTTTGAATTGTTTATCAATCTTACATAATTTCATAAAAGTAATTATTTATAAATGATTTCTTTGGTAATATCAAAAAGAAAAGAATTGAGAAAACTTACTTGTAACTAGATTTATCAAAAGATGGAGAGAATTTGGCTAATCAAAATATCAACTGTTTCATCACAATATTGGTTTAAAAATTTAAGAAATATTAATCCTTATTATTAAATATTTCTTCATTTATTGGTTTTACTCGGTTATATTCGCTTTGCCTACGACAATTATAACGGATGAAAAGTCTGGTTTGTCTTTTAATACGTTCATTCTTGTTATATCATTAATCGTGTAAAATACATTCTCTTTACAATAATCGTTGTTAATGTGTACGCTTCGTAAGTTAAATAAGGATTCGTGTGCCAAATATTTTAGAAAATAAGTGAAAGCCGTTCGGCCATGATAAAATATTGAATATTAGTCAACAGTTGAGCGAAAATTATAACTCGTATCGGGTTGCGCGTAGTTTAATGATCTCTTTGTATTTGTTAGCGCTATCGCTATATTTATTTTAAGCGGTTGAAATTAAAGGCAGGTTTGCACCCAGCGAGACCGTTAACGCCGCAAATGTTTTGTACGGCGTAGAAATGTGCGCCGCAAAACATGACGTCACCAAACGCCGAAGAAAGGCCTCTTAAAACGTTAGGCGTTCCACCTTCTTCCCACGATGCATCTATACATTGTCGGACTTCGTCTATTCCTTCTTCCGCCATTTGTAATTCTAAATTGAAAGTGCTCGTGTCCAACGCCGGTGTTGTCTAAAACGTAAACATAGCTGATGTCTCACGGCGCATACGCTTCGGATCTCGGCGTTTACTTGGACTGTCCGACCAGCGTAGCCGCGATCGTCGACGCGAGTACGCGTGCGCTAACTGAACGAGTCCAGTGACAAAATAGGAATGACATCGTTCTGTACTATACTGTAGGAAAGCTAAATAATACTATACTGTAGTCGATAGCAAAGCTAAATAATAGTACAATTAACGGCAAAAAGCCCATCTTTCTGATGTTTCACCCCTTCAAAGCCATGTGACTGTTCTTGGACTGCTCCTTGTCCAGTTTTACTAACTGAAAATTAATGGTAATTTGTTAATTGACATCATAAAAGGAGCTTTGTTAGTAAGACTGGTCTACACTTACAACTCGCACTAATCGAATATTTGTTTGCACTAACTGAAAAACAGTATCAATTTTATAAGTCGCACTAATCGAAATCGCATTATTCGAACTCGCACTAATCGAGGCCTACCTGTAATTGAAACATGTACTAATCGAGGCCTACCTGTATTTTGATTTTTTCCTTTATTCAAATTTAAATAATTAGGATTTAAAATTTTAAAGCATTTTTTAATATAATATATATTGCACAATTTACACAAATAATTATAATTTTGCATATTGAATTTCTTATACTTTTAGGGGAGTTAGATCCTGAAAGAATTGGTTCTGGAATTCAATATGGTGATGCATCTTTGAGGAGGCTTAATAGACAACAACAGCAACGTCGACCAGAATGTGCCTGTTAAAAATTTAACAAAGATGTCTGCCAGCACTATTAGAAATTTCTTGTGCTTTTCTCCTTCTCAGTCAATAAATAATTCCTCATTTTGTAATTATTTCTGTTGAAGATTTTTTTTTATCTCAATCTTTATGTTCAGTATTACTAATTTTAACAGATCATATTTAGTTTTACTTAAAAACAAATATTCTAATTTCTCAGATAAATGAAAGGCAATCCCATAAAAAAAATCTCATTTTCATTAATCATTTGCTTAAAAATAATTGTAAAATTCATTATTCTAATAAATGCAATATTAAATTGAAAATTCAAAGGAAATATATTTATCAATGTCCATCTTTTTAAACAAAGTTAAAAATTAAAATTTACATAATCTTTTATTATAAATGAAACTAAAATGCAATAAAAACATGCTTAATTGATTATTAAAACATTTATATTTTATTTTTTGTTTATATGGATTAAAAGTTAAACACCACTAAATCTATAAATGGAAGTTTTCTATTCATTATGATATGAAATATTTAAAATATGTTAATATATAAAAAAAATAAAATTATATTTAATTGTGCAATAGTTTAACTTTTTAGTTTATTATGTTGTTGCAGTTATAAGAATAAGAAAACTTGATTATACTGTTAAGCTGTTTTGCTAAATGAAAAGAATAAATGGTTGTGATTATAACTTATTTGAATGTCTGCAATAACATGCTTTCAACATAATAAATACATCTTGAAAAACATATGCACAAATGAAAAGTTTCTTCCTAATATTTTTGTGTGAAATAATTATGTATATACAATTTAAAATATTGTAATGATAATTTTTATATTTTATTTCCTATTTCTCAAATTTAAAATGCCTTGGAAGATTTTGTGATTATTCATTAGTTTCTGAAGAGATAAATTCATTTAACTAGTCTGTTATTGGATTATGAATGAAAATATTTAAAGTCCTGCCTTTTTGGCAGTTGTCAATAAACAACACAAGCAAAATATGTTTCTGCTTTGTGTGAAATTCTGTACAATGTATACAAATGTCATTTGAATGTTAAGCAAAAGATCTTGTGTATATAAAGTCTTTTAATTAAAAAAATTTAAAGTATATATTCTGTCTAAATGAAAATTTATCAAATTACAGTAATCTAAATTATAGATATTTAAATATAATAATAATGGGTTGTAACACAAATAATTTTGGTTATATTAAAAAAAATAGGCTTGCATTTAATCAATTATATAATCATCATTGTTACTAATGACAGTTTACCATTTTATAGGCAATTAATGAATGCCTTCTGAATAAAAGTTTTTATTTTTTAATACAAAAAAATCTTAAATGAAAGAATTGACTTCATTGTTGTTGAACTTTTTCCCATTTAATGCATTTTGTAATGATCTAAATAGATGATAATCAGACGGCACAAGATCCAAAGAGTATGTTGATGTGGTAATACTGACCATTTAAGCTCCAAAATTTTCTCCTGAATGACTTTAGACTAAGTCATTCAGGAGAAAATTTACTAAATAATGAGAGCAATGATATTTTTCAAAATGTACAGAAAAATGGTTATATATTATATTCAAGGTCAGATTAAGACCTTTCAGGCCCACAGACAAAAATTTTTAAAACAAATTATAAAACTGTTCAATAATTTTTAAAATGCTTATGGGGCCCTTTAGACTAGTCATTCAGGAGAAAATTTTGGATTCAAATCGCCACAACATAGTGCGCGTGTATAGTGGATATGGTTTGGACATCAAGGATCTTTGGTGTATTATCAACTGTGTTACTATAATACGGATCTGGAGCATCAGTTTAGTATAAAAAAATCAATAAACCCAATCAGAAAAATTATATTCCTTATGTCCATCTTTCTAGATACCAGTATTTCAGTAAGTCCACATTATTAACGATTTATATTTAATAATAATAACTCACTATTCATATTATAGCAACTCTATTGCTATAATATGAATAATGACATAAGTTTATATGTAAACGAATTCAAGTAAAACTTTTGGAAATTGTTTCATCTTAATTAAGCCAAAAATTCTCTAATATACAATGTGTTTCAAAAATAATGACCCGATTTCAAATAATTATATTTAATAATGAAAATGTGCTAGTTACAAAATAAATCAAGTATGAAGTAAGGCCCAAAGTTTCATTCACCACAATTACAAATGCTCAGTGCGCCCAAAACCCTGCTGCACGGACAGCATCAAGATGATATCTTAATTCATTCCAAACACGTGTGTATATCTCCTGTCACAGAATTTACTGCAGCTGTGATTCTGGTTCTGAGCTCATCCAAGTCAGCAGGTAATGGAGGAGCATAAACACAGTGTTTTACCCCATAAAAAAGTCACAAGTGCAATTTCTGGAGATCTTGAGGCCAAGAATATAGTGTCAAGTTATGGGGTCCCATGAGTCCAATCCAACGCTAAGGTAATTTTCGTTTAGAAACCGACAAACCAAGAGGTTCCAATATTGTGGTGATCTGTCTTGCTGAAAAATGTTATCTTCAGAGTCTTCATTCAGTTGTGGAAGTAACCAGTCCTGCAGCATCTCAAGATAAAAGTTTCCCGTAACAGTGTTTTTCTCAAAAAAGAAAGGGCCATAAACCTCAAAGGTAGTCGTCATATCAAACTCTGGGTCAAGGCCATTCACATGGCACAAATCGCATTCATTTATGGTTTGAAGTTGCAGAGATATACAATTTTCAAATTGAGACATTCTTTTTGAAATATCCTGTATCTCAAATTTTACTTCAAGAACTGACTTCAATTATGATCGTTCCAACACTGATAATATATTTATTGATAAATAAGTTACAAGTATATTTTAATATAAATCAGTAACTTTTTGACGTTATTTCCATCTTTCCAGTTATCTTCACAAGGAATATAATTTTTTTGATTGGCTTTATGAGAATTAAGAAAATTTTAAAACTTAATTAATGCAATCATTTTGTTTCCCTCGCAGAAGAATATCATTTTAATTAAAATGGAAGATGTTTGTAAAATTTATTGATTTTTCTGTTATGTTAATTACTATATATTCTCCTTATCTAATAATTAATGGATAATTATCATCTGAAAAATAAGACCTAACTTAATCTACCACAAAGCCCACATCTCAGGCAGACACATTGCACCATCTATCGAATAAGTTATAAAATTATGCAATATTTGAATTTTTTTAATATTTTTTTAGAACAGGTATTTAAAAAAATATTTAATAGTCACAAACTCTAAGTTCAGTTCATTAGAAACTCAAATCAAAAGGATTTATAAAGTTTCATTGTATAATCTTCGAGCTATTTCAGTCTAAAGTTGTATGTGACACTAATGAGGATAAAGAAATTATTATATAGATTGCTTTTTTTGCTTTATGCCATTTCAGTTTACAAAATGTTTCATAGGAATGCTTTTCATAAAGCAAAGGAATATGTTCCTTGCTTTATGAAAATATACGTAACAAATTTTAATTTTATTAATAAGTTAAGTAACCATCATCAGTAGAAAACTTTATTTTTGAATCAAAATACAATCATTCACTTAATAATAAAAACGGAACTTTGGTATTGAGCATTTTTACAATGTACATTGTAAATATTTTATTTTTCTATTCTTTTGTGATTTCTTATGATTGACATAACTGATCACTTTTCTTGACAACTATATTATTAACACAATTCAAAACAATTCTAAGATAACTATATCAATAAATATTTCATTTATCATAAAAGTACTTTGGCTTTTAGCAATTGGATTTACTCAAATATACAATGAGAAAAAAATTAAGTCAAATACATAGAAAACAGCTATTAAAGAATTTATTATTAACTGCTCAGAGCAGTTTTCAAATATTGTGCACTTGATTTCAATCAATGACAAACATACATAAATTAAAAAAATTAAATAGTTATACAAGTAAAATATAATATTGCATTTATCATAAAAATGCTGCTGATGCATTAACATATATCATCAATTACATTTTTTATATGAATAAAAATGTATATCATTACTGCATTTTCTAAATAGAAATTTTTCACAAAAATACATAAACAAATAAATACATTCATAAATCGTGTCATGTATCAGAGCTCTCTGATTTACAGAAATCTGACTTTTTTTAAAAAACTGATATGAAAAATATTAAAATTACCTTTATGATTTGATATGGTGCAGTATTGCAATCTTGCATTTTACAAAAATATTTATGACACTGTTATAACAACAACACTATCAATAATGCTACTATTAATAGTTAATTCTGGATAATAAACTTATTGTATATTATTATAATTATTGTAAATTGAAAATATATATCATATGATAATTATATTACATCTTGTTTTGATGGTAAGCTACATACAGTATATAACATAAAATATTTTTAATTTATGTAGATAAATTTGAATTACATAATATTATAAAATACAAGTCAGGGACTCCTATATAAAGGATCTCAGCTAAAACGTTCCAGCTTCTCTGAAAAAGCTTTTTGAATATAAAATTAAATTATAGAAAATTTGAACTGATAATGAGAATGAACTGATAATGTAAATTGTTCTCTAACCAAAATATACAACAGGAAGAACATATTTTGATAGAATAAACAATTTATTTAATGTAATCTTTCAATTTACATGAATATGACTCAGTTGTTTTATGCCAGTGCTTCTCAAATTATCTGTTATGGCAGAACAAATTTTTTTCAGTATAGGATTATATACTTGCATCATAGAAATATTTCTATGTATATTTTCTTTATCAAAACAACATGATGTTGCACCTGGATAGTTTATTAATATATAGGCTTTGATTAGAACATGGTCTAGGAACTGTGGTACTATTGCATGTGTGTGTGTTTTGCTTCTTAAAATGTATTTTACTTTCCTAGCAAATTCTCTGAAGACCAGCAATTCATATACTGGAATTGGTCTGCAAATTATTTTTAGTATTTGTTGATTTATAGAGATAAATCTAACTTCAGAATTTAGGTACAGGAAGTTCTTGGCTTTACAATTGATTCCTGGAATGAGCTTGTAAAATAAGAACTAGTAAACTAAGAATCAATTTCTCATAGACAACGTTAAAATCAGGAGTTCCATTCTCAGCAATGCAGTTTGACCATAATAAAATTAAGTAACAGCCAATAAAATCAATAGTTTATGATTATACAATGATTTATCATCATCTAAAAAAATGAAACAGCCTTTAAAATCAAGCAAATTATAATAATAAAAAAATATTTATTTCATATAAATGTCAAAAAAATTTTTATTCTTTATTGACAGATGAATAGATGAATTTTAATATAGATGAACTACTATCATAAGCAGAATCTAAGAATGGAAGTAATTTATATAATAAGCCAATAAAACCAAAGAACATGTTATTTCTGCTTCTTGATCACCACTTTGATTTTTCCAATTTCATAGCAGACAATAGAATTTTTGCTATAAATCCAGTCATACTGTATTGTTCAGCTACATATGTGATTTGAAATGCCTTTTTATAAATGTTTAGCATTTATTTATTGCAATTAATGTTCATATTTTTGATAATTCATACTTGAAAAAATATCTCATTATCTGGGAACTTGTGAATAGAAAACTACTTGTAATATTGTTTTATTATTTTTAAGGTTATATAATTTATTCTATTTTTAAAATGACTTCTTTCTTGTGATACATTTGCAATATTTTATAACTTTCAATTAACAACTACAATATGCTTTCTATCAATTACTTTTATTATAAGAAGTGTGTGTGAAATTTTCAGTCAAAAAAATTTAATTTATCAAAAATTTATTAACGATATCAAAATTTTATACTAAAAATTAAATTAAGTAACTTAAGTAATCTGATAATGAAATGCTACTGACATTTTCTTAAAATCAGTATATCACAAAATAAGAATAGAATATTTTAGCTGAGATCAGATGTGTGGATGTGTGTGTGTGTGGATGTGTGTGTACGACGTTAACATCGAACGTCCAATGACTGCTAGGTACCTTAAAACGGCATGCTGCAGTTGGACTATAAACCAGCCTTATGTCTGTTTAATTCTGAATGTTTTTTCAATATCTACATATATAGAAATATACATAGAAATTTGTTTTATTTGTTTTATAGATATTGGTATTCTTCAAATTGTTTCACTATATTCTGACATAATAATTATTTCAAATGAAAAAATTTCAGGAATATATTATTTAAATTATTTTTTGTAGCATTATTTTTATGATGTGTTTATATTTTATTGATCATATTTATGAATTTTATGGAATATGATATATTTTATTATTTAATTTAAAATTAAAAGTATACAATTTTTCAGAGAAGATTCAACAAACTGTTAAACTTAATGCTTCAACTGTTGAAATTGAAGAAAGGGGTGTTAAACTCAGATTAACAGTTGTGGATACTCCTGGTTATGGTGATGCTATTGATAATACTGATTGGTAGGCCTTTTTATTTTTTATGTAAACAATTTTTCTTAGAATTTATGAATTTTAAATCTGCAATATCTAAAAATCGGATAATTGTTTTTATTTTAATGTATTATTTTTTTTTATAAAATTTTAGATTTGAAGATTTAAATAAGAATAGTTTGTGCACTTATCTTAATTCTGTTATTGAAAATTTATAGTAGAACAAATTTTTTTTAAATGTGAAGATTTTATTTAATTTAAAATCTTTAATTAAATTTAAAAATGCAATGCTAATTTGTTTATTCAGAAATAATGGGTTTAATTAATTTGACATTGTGAATGATTCATACAGAGTTTCCAGCCATCTTTATTTTTTATGCCTGATGATGATGTGAAAACATCAAAAACATTAGCATTAAAGGTTAATTGCTTTACACCTGCTGAGTAGTGCTTCTTTTTAGTAATTAAGTTTAAAGTAATAAAAATGCAGGTTTTTACGTGTATATCAGTTATGGTTTGAAGCATTTTGACATTTTTTGCAGGATAATTTAATCTTAGTTTATTTAGCATTATTATATTTCCAGTTTATAATTCTTTGTTTGTAAACAAGAATGAAATTATTTTCACACAAGAATTTATGAATTATGAAAAAAGTTTACAAAATTTAACATAATTATTACAAATTTATTTAATATATCAACAAAATTCATACTTTAAAAATTTCATGATAAACTTATAAAGATTGATTTTTATTTTTAAATATTTTCACTATCTTTATTTTATTATTACATTATTAATATGATTATGTTTGAATTTCATTTAATATAACTATTTCAAATTTTTAGCTTAATTTTTTTAATTTGATTTTATGTAATTATTCCAAATTATGAATTTAAAACTTTTTCATTTATAATACATCTAATCCTCAAATTGTATGATTTTCGTTTTACATAATACTGTTTTGGTTTAACATTTTTAAGAATAATAATAAATTTTGTGTGTGTGTGTGTGTAAAAGGAATGAAGAGTCCCTTTTATTGTTATGCTTAAAAAACTATAATATAACAGTATCTGTTGTATTTTTATCTAACTTTCAATTACCCAACTTTTATTTCAGTTTACAACCTAATCAGATATTTGATTGGATAGACCAATTATATAGAGATTCTTGTGCCAATACCGGATACATCCATTAGATTATAATTTAATAATAATATGTAATTATAATATATTATAATTACATATTATTATTAAATTATAATATACATATTATTTTAATTACATATTATTTTCTTCAGTATATCTAAGATTTGGTTTCAACATTCTGATATTATGTCAATTTATACATATACAGTATACTCTTATAGGCATACCTAATTTTACAGTGCTTCGCTTTTTGGCACTTCTCAAGTACATTCCATATTATTATTTTATATCTTAAAATGAAAATTATCTGCACAGTAATACTTAAAATAAAAAAAAAAACCATAAATTAACACATAGACAAGCTGTGCCCAGGAACTCCTGAAAAATTGAAGGTGTGAAACTCAGATTGAACCTAGATCCTCCAAGGTGATACACAAATGCTTTAATATGTGGCCATCTGGCTGAATTTTTTAGGCTTAATATTATTGTGCACTTAATGAATAACAGTGTAAATATATTTTTAGACTTTTATATGCATTAGCAAATAAAAAAAGGCTGTGATTTTTTTTGACAGCATGATCTGGAATGTAACTGCAACAATAACAAAGTATGTGTGTATGTTTTTCTATTCTTTGGCCAAAGGCAATTTGCTATAACAAAAGCATACAAGGATCTTTAGATGATCTTTTAAGCCAAAACTATCTCCATGGTCACATCTGGCAGATCATAGTTTGCACGGTAAATCTTCAAAGATAATAATCAAGTAAGCTTAAAAGATTCATAAGTGAATCATTTTTTAAACTGCTACATTGGTTCTGCAAAAATACCAAGTACCTGCACTCCTTGAATTACACATTTATATTTATGAATGTGAAATTTCATTTTCAAATTTTACAAAATTTCAAAAGCTCTTCAATAATTTTAAACAATATGATAGTAGAATGCTCTAGCAACCAATATAATTAAAAAATTACACAATTTGTGAATATATTATGGTAGTATTTCAAGATAATATAAAAAAATCATTGCTTTATAATCAAAATTTTTTGTTTAAATCCATGAAATAAGAAGCATCTAATTGATCCAATTGTGAAATATATTACAAAATATAGTATAAGTTATTTCTGTATTTTTAGCACTAAATAACAGGAGTATCTGAGTTATGAATAAAACTTAGACAAATTATGTTCATAATTTGAGGATTGTGTATAACTATGTAAATCACGGCTACTTTTGTAAGAAGAGAGGAATAGGTTCTGTAACAGTCAATTTTTTACATATTTGAAAAAAAATACATATTTTTTAAAATAAACACTTTGTTATGTATTTATATATAAAAGAAAACTTTTAAGGATAATAAATGAGGTATAGCAAAAAAAGAATGAAAGCATGAAGGCTTCAAAATATATGAAAATAACAATGTATTCCACATTTTTTCTTATTAATATAAAAACAGTCTTCCTTCTTCCTTAGAATTTTCTCGAATTCATCTTCCAAAGAGATTTTCAGAATCACCAAGAAATTGCAAGTGAGTAGACTCAAGTATTGCAACTTTAATAAATGGGAATTTATTTGAAAATTTAGTGTTATATTTATAATGCATAAACAATATGTAATTTTTAATTCGCATAATAATTGAATATTAAATAATAATTAATGCTTATATAAATGATTATATATATATAAAAACTGCTTGCTAGAATGGATGGAGCAACAGATAAGAATTTTGTTATTCATTCATGCTATCATATTTGTAATATGATAGTAATATTAATATAAGTAATGCTAACAATCAGGGCTGGGGAGCTGGATTGGAATCCGGAGCCATGGAGCCAGGAAGTTTTGGAGGAGCCGGAGTTGGAGCCAGAGCTAAGCTGATCATATTCAGTGGAGCCGGAGCCATTAAAATTTCTGCTGGCTCCAGCTCCTAACCATCTACTATATATATACTCGAATATAAGCCAACCCCCGACTTTAGCACTTAAAATTCAATAAAAATTGAAATCAATAAATTACGTGATCTTTGATTTTTAGTTACCAAATATATTAATGCCATTTGCCAAAATAAATATTTTATCGAAACTTTAAATATATACGCATAAAATATTATAATACAAACACAAATATATCAATTTAAAAGGTAAATGATGATGTGATAGTAAGGTAAGTGATGTTTTCATGGTAGCGGTCATACCAAAAAGAACTTTTATAATGATGGAGCCAGAGCTAAAGCGTCAGTTTTAAAACAATGACTCTGGAGCTGGAGCCAGTGCCGGAGCCTAACCTATTTCAA
This sequence comes from Olivierus martensii, assembly GCA_000484575.1. Classification (NCBI taxonomy): domain Eukaryota; kingdom Metazoa; phylum Arthropoda; class Arachnida; order Scorpiones; family Buthidae; genus Olivierus; species Olivierus martensii. The sequence continues at coordinate 17,590 of AYEL01063410.1, forward strand.
GCCAGCTCCCTAGCCAATAGTTCATTATCAATAATATCATCAATAATAATATACACTTTCATAACAGTAGTGTCAGGGCCATTTGCTTTATAAAATTACATTACTGTATTGAACACAAATTATGATGATTTTTAATAATTTTTGATGTCCTAATTTTTAGTCAGCAAATTTCTAACATCTGACTTTAATTTATATAAATCAGATTTTTAAAGTCAAAGCGAGCATTTGAATATATTTAATATTTATAAAAATTGTAATATTATGTAAATTTAAGTTTTTAAAAAAAAAAATAATCTCTATTATAGAAGGTAGAATTAAAAAGTAATTGAATTTTTTAAGTATTAAAAAAAGAATAAAATATTCCAAATAAACCTAATTATCATGCCTTATTTTAACCTTTGAAATCTTAACGGAAATTTTAATGATATGAATAATTTAAACTAATTTTAGCGCCATCTATTAATTAATAATTAAACTAAAATTTTTAATTAATTTATCTGAAGAAAAAATCTGCCTTGGCCCAGGATCGAACCGGGGACCTTTGGACTACCGTTCCAATATTTACCGCTAGACCACAGATGCCAACGAGCGGATTAATTCTCTAGGCAGTTATATTAATTTAATTTAGAATTAATTTTTTATTACTGAATCGGACTTTGCCAATAGATCTATTATAACTGCCTAGAGAATTAATTTAATTTAGAATTAATTTTTTATTACTGAATCGGACTTTGCCAATAGATCTATTCCTGACCAGGCTAAATCTAGCCATGGACCCTCAATTGCACTAGCCAGGTAACACATATATTGGCACAGTCATTAAAGCTTAAAACAACTTTGTGAGGAAGTTAACTCTGACCTGTCCTATTTTATTTTAATATGCACTTTATTATTTATCGTTATTTTCTTATTATCTAACGTATTATATTTTTTAGTTTTTTTAAAATTAACTTACATTCCACCTTCTCCGTCGTCGTTAGCAATCACATGATACGGAATCGAGAACCGTCCTTCGGAAGAGCTGTCCTGGGTAATGACGTCATCATCTAATTTTACCACTGGTCCGATATGAGAATGTAAAAATGATCTCGTATTGATGTTTTGTTCGTATATAGTTAAATTGTAAAGAGGATAACATGAATTGACCACTCTGTAAGCTAGTAACTTTAAACTTGTTACGTATAAGTATGTAAATGAAGCAACACAGGACTGTACGTCACTCGGATTTAAAAGACTACAAAAACGGCAGCAGAACGAGGTGTTGTATCAAATGTAAAATTGGCAAAGTGACAGTTGAGTTCTTGTTAAGCTTGAAGTTTGTATCGGTGGTGGAGGTAGTAAAATTTAAGTAGTATTTAAGGTTTATTTCTTGTGAATAATTGGATTGTTAATATTGGAGTTAGATTAAACAAGTTTTGTTGATTATTTGATTGTTGCTTTATTAGAGTTCCCAATAAAGCATTTATTAACACTTTTGTAAGTGTTTCGAGTCTAATCAATTTATATTTTTCTGTTATTTAACTTGTTTGAGAAATTATTCAATTTATTCATGTAAGATCTAACATTGTCATGTTGTTTTCAATCTAACACTTACTCGTTACTTCTAGTTGTAAGTTCCGGTTTCCGGTTTTGTTTTTGCCGGTTAACGATAGTTATTGTTAGATTGTTTTGAAGTTAATTGTAGTTAAGTTATAACTTACTTTAAGACCTGAGCTCAGGTCGAACTCTGGATTGCAGAGTCGTTAGAACAAAACCTGAGCTCAGGCCGAACTCTGGATTGCAGAGTCATTAGAACCATTAGGTTTAGTTTGTAATTTATTATTGATCTTCGTTAAAATTTGCGACTTTGCAACTTTATACAATACAAACCTCAAGGAAACCTTTTATTCCAAATGAATCTAATTATCATGCCTTATTTTAACCCTTGAAATCTTAACAGAAATTTTAATGATATGAATAATTTAAACTAATTTTAGTGCCATCTCGTAATTAGAATATTTATTATTTTTATTAAATCAATGAGTGGCACCATCTATGAATTAATAATTAAACTAGAATTTTTAATTAATTTATATGAAGAAAAAAATCCACCTTGGCCCAGGATTGAACTGGGTATCTTTGGAAAGAATAAAATATGTTTTTTATTACTTAAAGTAAAGGTAAATAAATAAAGAATTTTTCTGCATTGCAACAATTGTTTTGGTACATGTGTATTATCTAAAAATCTTGTTTGTTACAATAGTATTACAACCTGATTGTTCCAAAGCAAAGTACCTACATTTGAACAAAGAGCAAATGTTAAATTTTGTTACAAATTTAAAAAAGTTTCACTGATATTTTAAAATTGATAAAGGAAGTATATGACAATCTCTGTCAAAACAACAAGTTTATTATTAGTATAAGAGATTTGAAACTGGCTGTGATAACATTACTAATAATTCAAGATCATGCAGGCCATCCTCAACAACAGAAGAGAATACCCAACAGTTGCATGCTATTATATACAAATATATAAAAATTACAATTGAAAAAATTTCTGATTTAATGGGAATATCTTATGGTAGTTGCTTGAATATTGTTCATCGAATATTTAAATATGGAAAAATTTCTAGTTCTTTGTTCCAAAAAGATTAATAGATAAACAAAAAAATAACAGTTTCAATTTGCAATGATTTGATTGTTTGATCTGATGCAGATTCCAATTTTTTAAAATCAGTAATAACTATTGATGAAACATGGTGGTATCTATATGATCCCTAAACAAAATGGCAGTCAGTGAAATGGTACATGTTAGTATCACCAAGGAGGAAAAAAATATACATTGACAGATCTAAAGGTAGTCATGCTAAAACTTTTGTTTTACTTTCAAGACATGATTCATTACGAATTCATACTGGAGGGAGCTACATTTAATAAAACAACATATATAGAGACTTTATCTTAGAGATGCAATAAGAAGAAACAGATCGCCTCTTTAAATCAAAAGAATAGAAATTGCTGCATGAAAAGTGCAACTGCCCATGTTGTGGAATATTTGGCTAAACATTCTATAACTGTCTTGCCCATCTTCCTTATTCCCCAAATCTTCCGCTTAATTTTTTCTTTTTATCTAAGCTAAACAACTTTTATTTTCTTCTTCAGAAGAGACCATTTCTTTTACAACATTGGAGATAAATAAGCTTCAAAAATTATTTTGAATTGGCTCTTTAACAGCTTTACAATTGCTGGAAAAATTGTATAGCTAACCAAGGGGAATATTTTGAAAATTTTATTTATATAAAATTTTAATCATTGTTTACATGTTTTAATAAAAAAAGTTCAGTTACTTTTTGATCCTAACTTCTATGTGTATGAATCATTTCTATCTTAGCATTTGTAAATATTCAATTTTTAATAATTATTTGTTCTGCTAAAGACAAAGTTGATGGTCAAAAACATTTTGATTAAAGGAAATTCTGTAATAGCATACTGTATTCTTTAATATTCAGATAGTTCATGTAACAGGAAAAAAATTTTTTATTAATTAAAATGTTTTCAGCCTAACTTTGAAGCCAAAAACATTCTAATAATTTGTAAACTGAAGAGACCTTCAAAGTTTGTAACTTTGAGGCCCTCTTCAGTTTACAAATTCTTACATGACAAATATTTTAGAACATAGTAATAAAGAACATAATTAGTTCTAAATTCTTTAGAACCGGTTTTCGTTTTTTGTTTAGAATCAGTTCTAAAGAATTTAGAACTAATTCTGTTCTTTATTATTATGTTCTAAAATATTCATTGTGTAAGAATTTGTATACTGACAAGGACCTCAAAGTTAGGCCAAAAACGTTTTAATTAATAAAAAATTTTATCCTTTTGTGTGAGTTTGTCTGAATATTAAAGAATATTAATAAAAACAGGTGTTAAAAAGCTATAGCATACTGTATTATTTTGTTTACAGATTAGCTTATAAGTTAATTCATTATACAATAAATTCTTCACTTTCTGATATCTTTCATATTGCTAATGTATTTAAATACAGTAATTAAACATATAAGCAAAATGAATGTTTTAAACACAATGTTATAAGAATTAGGCTCATTTACTATAGAAGTAAGCAATATTCTTGATGATTTACACATAATAGGATTAATCTATTTTCCTGTTTTAATTACCTGATTATAGAATTAACAACATTTAAAATAATATTTGATTATACTCTGAATTTTATTGAAATTTTAAAAAATGATTCAGTGACAAATGATTTATTATTGCTCATTGTTAATAATTATTATAAATTGATTAATTTCAATTTGATCTTTTATTAAAAATAATAATAATTATTATTTTTTTTCCCCAAGGTATTAAAAGAATGAATTTTAGAATGAATTCTAAAATATGACAAAAAATTAATTCCTTTTCTCATTTTATTTTATTTATTCATTTGTCTATAACAGTGGTTCTTAACTAATTTTCTACAAATTTGTGACAAGTGTTCCACAAAATTATAAAATATATGAATATATGTAATCTATAAATTCATATAAAAAATAAATGTATATTAAAAACTGCATACATATTTTTATTGTTTGTTTTAATATTGTGTTGTTTTATATAAACTTTTTGTAGAACACCAAAATCAATAAATTTTTTTATGATTAAAAGTGTTTTATGACTCTGAAAAGGTTAAGAATCACCAGTCTACAATATAGTATTATTTGTTGTAAATTATACAGATTAACTATTATACTTTTTATTAAATTGGATATATATTTTCAATTTCAGTTTTAAGTCTATCATACAATATATTGATGAACAGTTTGAAAGATTCTTAAGGGATGAAAGTGGTTTGAACAGACGAAACATAACAGATAATCGTGTTCATTGTTGTTTTTATTTCATTTCTCCATTTGGTCATGGCTTAAAACCATTGGACATAGAATTTATGAAACAGTTACACAATAAGGTTAATATTGTTCCTGTCATTGCAAAAAGGAGACCCGTCTATGATAGATTTTGGTTTATTTTAGCGAGTCTATCATGGCTTGTATTAAGTGGCTGGCTTTTAATTTTATTCAGCCAAGCAATTTTACTTGAGTGTAAAATCCTTTCTTGATATCTTGGCAAAGATTAGTGTATGTATGTGTAGCCATACTTTCGAAAAATCCCTAAAATATATCAAAAATTGAAAATTCCTTTTCTGCTACTGTCCCAATTAAGCATTTAAATTTTGTATTAGTTTATTAGTTTGGTTTTCGTTCTTTGAGATTTGTCCCAATTAAGCGGAATCCACTATATATAATTTTATTTCATATTTTTTTACCTGTTAAATATGATAATTTATTTCAAGATGATAAAGCATTATACAGAATATAATACTTTCAACAAATTTTCTCTATAATTACAGTAACATAGTTAAAGTTATAAATATTTATCAGTAAAAAAAGATAGACACAAACCCTTCAGCAAAGGAAAACATCTTTAATTAAATATAAAAAATCTAATATAACTAAAATTTTTGGCTGACAAGCAGCCATCATCAGCAAGTTGTTCATCAATTCAAATTTGTTCCTTAGATCATAAACATTATATTTGATAAAAATACAAGTTCTCAATCAAATTACAATAAAGCATTTACAACATGAACAGAAAAATTGATTTAGACCTAGTAACCATAATGCTTTAATAAGTTACATAAATTATTTATTTTCTATAAATCTATTTAGCAATTAAATTAAATTTTATATTATTTTTTTAACTTAGTTTAAATATGTTTTATATGTTTAAATATATATTATGTAACTTGTCATAGATACTGTTTGAATTTTTGTTTTGAATTGCATTCTGAAGTTTTTTTTTTTTTTTTATTTATTGTATTGATTGCTGAAGAGAACCCAGAAGGTCAAAAGCATTTCAATAAAATTATTTTAAATTGACACAGAAATTTTTACTTTATTTTGTCTCTTTGTGTTGACTTTCGATAAAGAATACAAGATTCTAAATTTAGAACTAATTTAATAAATAATGGTCAAAGTTTGCCATTATTCATAATAATGACAAGAATTATAATTACATATATAAAACCACAAAAAATTATATTCATATTACATAAACTATAAATTAAGATCCAAATTATCCTAATCAGCCAAATTCCCCTAATGCATATTCTAAGTACCTGCTTTATCTTGATAATTATACTATTAATCAAACATTTAAGCACTTATCACAGTTGAGAATAATCATAAATATTTTATTCGACACTTAATAGCTAACGTTTTCGGTACAGTGTACCATCTTCAGGCTGTACAGTCGGTTGCAGAAAGATCCAAACATCGTTCATAGGGGTAGCATAAGAGGAAATAGTATGGATTACAAAGTCTGGAAATTCCCGGAACAGTTACGGAGAAGTAAATGGACTCTTCTCGTTGCGGAGGAAACAGGGGACAGGTAGATTTCAGAGATGCGAGAATTTCAATGTCATAATTGACATGATTAAATGCTATTATGTGATGTTTGCTGTATTCTTCCAGTACTTTCAGTTTTTACAAAACATCGTAAGGCAATTTTAGTTTTGAATATTCTCCTTGTAACTTGTAAGAACATAATATTGAATTTCATTTCAAACTAGGTGAAATTTTATTGAAATTTGACTCAGCTGCCTCAATAATACACGGCGTGACTGTTTCAACAGCCGTTTCGATATCCGGAATCTCCACCATGGCTGCAGAAATCGAAGCAAGGCTGGTAAAAAGCTTCCAGTAGCAGACTCGATCCTCCATCTGGACGGGCGAGATAGGTGACAGCTCCTAGCACCTAGAGGTGTTAGAAAGATGGGGAAATGATCACTACCTAGTAGGTCGTCACTGACGTGCCAGACCCACATTGGTAGGAGGTCAGAAGTGCAGACTGAGAGATCGATGGCGGTAAAGTTTCGGGAAGGCGCATGGAAATAGGTACGGATTACGGTGTTGAAGAAGGCACGATTGTAATCGGATAAGAATTTTTCAACAGTCCTACCACGTTGATTATCATCATCAGAACCTCATAGGCGGTGATTGTCCGTTAAAATCGGCCAAAAGCAGAAATGGCGTAGGCAAGTGATTGATGAGAGATATGAGATCAGTTCCATCTACCCTTTCGTCTGGTAGCAGGTAGATGGAGCACAATGTGAGGGTATAACTGACACAAAAACGGATGCCTGTAGATTAGTGTTAAGGCAAACTGGCAAACATGGGTTGTGGTGGGCCATCAAATTTGCAACACCACCACTTGCACGATCGTGATTAGTACAGTCTTTTCGATGGGTGCTGTATCTCTTTAATGAAAATGCATCTCCAGGATTAAGGTGTGTTTCCTGGAGCACAAGGCAGGATGGGTTGAAAGAAGATATCAGATATATATATATATATATATCCTGATGTCAGCAAAATTATGGCGGATTCCACGACAATTCCATTGAATTATTGAATGGAACATTAAAGGAGTTTAAGCGGGAGGAAGAATCGGAGTTCTCCCTTTTTTCTTTCGTGCCTTGCCTTGTGGTGATGTGGAAGGATTTGCTACCTCCATCTCTTCGGAGTTCTCTCTGCTGTCTTTTTGGTCTTGGCTGAGATCTTTCGGCAGACACTTTCTCGATGTCTATCCGTTTCCTTTGTCTTTGCGGTTTGATATTGGTGCTCTGAGATGTCAATGGTTTTGATCCAGTTGAAACAGATAAAACGGTAGCTGTTGATGCTGACGTTTTAGCCGGTTGAGGTATCATATCTACCTTCCTTAGCCACTCAGAAAAGGACTCTGGGTGGACAGGAGATCTCCGTTTGGGTACTAATGGAAGAGGTGTTCTTAGTCTTAACCGCAGCTACGAAGGATTTTCTGAGATGAAAAGGATCAACTTGTCTGCAAGCCTCTGAACGTGAGATGTTTTGATTGACGCGGACAGCTTATATTTGCTTCTCCGTTTTTCATGTTGGACACGAACGAGAATACGCGGGATGGTCTCCGCTATAGTTTGCACAACACGGACCGGCAGAACATTCCTCTTCGTGGCTGTCTTTCCCACATATTGGGCAAGTAGCCTTACCACCGCAAGTTTTAGCACCGTGTCCGTACCGCTGGCAGTTGAAACATCTGAGAGGATTAGGTATGTATGGGCGGATGTTACAACGTATATAACCGGCGTTTATTACTTCTGGAAGTTTTGGCATGTTGAAAGTGAGAATGATGTTGAGTGGAGATTTCTTTGTTGTCGCGGCGGATGTTAATGCGTCGGACTGCAGTGATTCCTGCAGCTTCAAATCCTTTCAACAATTCTACCTAGCTCAGTTCCAGAAGATCAGGCTCACTAATGACCTCTCGTGATGAATTGAGGGTCGTATGTAATGAGAAGGTAACTGACTTATCTCGTAATTTGGTGGACTAAGAAAATTTCGGCCTTCTGATGGTGCACTTCTAACAACAAATCTCCTGACCTGAGCTTTTTGACGTTCTTAACATCAAAAGAAATGCCATGAATAGCCTTCTCGATGAAGAAAGGTGATAGTTTTCCGAGACGCATATCTGTCCCTGAATGGGCTAAGATGAAGCATGTCGGATATACTGTATATCTCTTGTTGGTGAAGAAATTGCAACTGTAGCATCGGTGCGGGACCTCTTGGAAAGAGGACCCGATAATTTTGATTTTTTTAAAAGTTTTATTTGAGTTTTCATCCATGCGAGGTTTTGAACTGGCAGGTGTGAAATGTCAATGTTGGCATGACCCGCCTATACCCCCCGGAAGTTCCCCATCCGCCAAAAGTCGACCAAGCTTGGACAGGCACCATTCAAGACTTCTTTCCCTCCGCCATTCATCTTCTCGGCACGGTAGCTCACACCTTAAGATTGGGGACCCTTTACTCCCTCTTACGACATGCGGTCAGACGGCGGGTGTATTCTTACCCCCACCCGCAGGGGGATAGTCTTTTGGGAATCTGGGAATCTGCAGCCTTCTCCGGCTGGGAGGTGATGTCTTCGACCTGGGAACTCTCCTCTTTTCCATCATGGAAAGACCAGTCCCTGACCTTCGTCTTCTACGACTTAGGCTTCACCCCTTAACCAAGCTGAGTTGGTTGAGGCAGCCTCTTCTTGAGACGACTCGCCTGGCCGCCTTCACGTCTGTGGGGAATCCTTGAGATTTTCCTCCCTCTGTTTGGAGGAAACTGCAGGGGCTTTACTCTTTTTTACTGTTAGAAGGAACAGAGTCTCTCTTCTGTTATTCCATCTTGGCTGGACAAAGATTGCCGCATCCCAGATAGAGATGTCTGCAGGCCCTTGCAGCTGCAGTTCGAAGACAAAAGCCTCCTCTTCTGAGGAAGAGGACAAGCCTGTGCTATCGCCCTGTGGACTGATAGTCGAGGTGTTGTACTCCAACTCCTCTTAGCTCCCGCAGATCCGCCAGCAGCAGGACCTGCTCGCTCCCAGAGGCGTTGGACCTCTGCCTTCTCTACTTCCCTGAAGATAGGTATCTTAGAGATCTCAGTAACCTGCATGACTTCCTCTTTCTGCTTCCCATTTACAATGGGCCCAGGATTCCTATCGGATGCAGAATCCCAAGTAAAAGCAGTTTCGCAGCTGCGGCTCCTCCTCCTCCTTATCGACTCATCATCCCAAAGGATGACTACACTCTTGTAATACTATTTAAACCCATAATACCGCATCGCACTGACAAGAAGGGAATACGTCTCCGGGTGACCTGTCAATGGCCGAGTAGAGCCTCGAAACTCCACCGCGGCGATCAGTTCAGTGGGCGCCATTTGTGGCTACTAACCCTCCCCCTCCTCTAGGCAGGCTGCACACCAAGGATTCGGGCCCCCATTCGTCGACTCTTACGACACTCACAGGAGGAGACAGCATATTCTGACCCCTGCTCACTGTGGTTGAGACTTCGTCTCAGACCTCAATGGTCGCCTTAATCCCAGCGGGAGTTGAATCCCCGTCAGTCTGAAACTTATCAGGTTTCAAACTGGATCCATTTTCGGCTTCTATTCCTCCGCCATTCATCCCCTCAGCACGGAACTAACACCGCAGATTTGGGGCTCTTTTAGACAGCTTCTACATCATGCAGGACATATGGAAGGTCTATTTAAGTCACAACCTACAGGGACATTGCTCTAAGCTAATGAGCCCTTACTCTAAGAATCTCTTAGTTTCTTTCATCCCCGACGCCACAACAACAGCGTCTGCATGGGCGATGCGATTGTGCACTCAAGGGAGGAAGCCTCTCCACCACGTCAAGGTGGGTCCTCCTTGGAGAGAACGCATCCTTGCGCTTGGAAATCGAAAGAACAATTTTGGTGGAATTGTTATGCGCCATCCAACACAGCTACACATGGTAGAGGCATAAGATTTAAAAGCATTAAAAATATATAAAACAAAACTACATTTCAAAGCACGAACATATGCATACGTTGTGGCTGGGCCATACGTGATCCGAGGTTTGTTGGAGTTTAATGGCACAAGGGCCAAATGGGCCAAACTGCGCCAGGCATAGAATAAAAAATAAATGAATAAAATTTAAACAATACAATTAACAAAATTTGCGACAGGCAGGTGACAAAAAGCAAATAAACGAACATTAAACAAAACATCATAGAAAAAATGGTGTAAAGGGTCAATAACAACATTTTAAGAACAGAGTCAACAAATAGACAATCCAATAAAAATATAAGATGTAAACCGTAATATATAAAATAAAAACTAGAGATAAAGCAAAATAATGATTAAATACGATGTAAAACACAAATATCCGATAAAAAGGCAAAAAGACCGGTAGAGTTCAAATCTTTGCCAACAAGGGCCGTAACATTAAAGGAAGACTGATTAATGTTCCGTAAACGCTCAGCACTAAAATAGGGACACTCGGTTAAAATGTGCTTGATCGTAAGAGCACAGTCGGTCACAAGTACGCTGGGCGTCGCCCATTAACAGATACTTATGCGTGAGCCGGCTATGTCCAATGTGGAATCTGGCAAGGACGACTTCCCCTCTCCTGTTCCTGCGATAACAAGAATCCCATTGTTCGACCAAAGGCTTTATCTCGTGTAGTTAATCTGTCCGTCCTACATACGCTGCCACATTTCCAACAACTTTTCTTTTATACCTGGCTTCAAGTCAGAAAACAGCAGTTGACAATTGTGACTGCTGAGGGGTGGCTGACTTAGCAGCTATGTCGGCAAGTTCATTTTCTTGAATACCAACGTGTCCAGGGATCCAACAAAACTTGATTGTGAATCCCTTTCTGGAGAGACGAAATAGAAGCTTCTTGACATGTAAAAGGATAGGATGTGGGGAAGGTTTCAGCGAGATCAAAGCCTGAAGTGCACTCACTGAGTCGGAATAAATTATGCTTTTACGGTGGCCTTTCATTCTAATATGCTTTAGGGAAAGGTGAATTGCATGCAATTCGGCAGTGAACACAGAAACCGATGTGGGGATCTGTTCTGACAAAGCTTCGTCATCATAGATGACGGCAGATCCCACATGGCCATCAAATTTAGATCCGTCCGTGAATATCGAGAACAAGCCTACGTTCGTATGTTGAAAATCTGCAGAGTTTTGATATACACAGCCGGGAGTAGAGTCCTTCGGAAAACGGTGAAGGTGGTACAATAAGCTACCGTAAGATAGACTATGTTGGTCCACAAATAGGCTCAACACAGATATTTGAAGGAATATTATCCATGTTGATTGCTATTGTTGGATTATTTTTCTACGATATGGGGGACGAACCTCAAGGTGCAATAGATGTGTTCAGACTGGGAGATGGTCTCCGAAACCAAAAGTTGGAACACACAAAGGCCGAGTGGCAAACAGTGAAGAAAACATGGGGTTGAAAACACACTGCCACACAGGATTCTTTAGAAGATACTTCAATTTGGTCTAGTAGAGAGAGAGTTTTTCCTCCTGATGGAAAGTGGAGGCTCAAACGCTTCTACATACAGACTCTGAACAGGTAACGAGCGGAATGCCCTGGTGCACAAACGAAGTGCATGTTGAATGGGGTCTAACATCCGAAGAGCAGATTCTCTAGCTGAACTGTAAATCACAGATCCATAGTCCAGTTTTGATCGGATTAACGACCGATAAATATGTAGCATTGAAACGTAGTCCGCGCCCCAGGACAAAGAAGAGATGACTTTGAGGACGTTCAATGCTCTGGTGCACTTTCCTTTGAGTTAGAGGAGATGGGAGCAGAAAATAAGCTTTTGGTCAAATATTACTCCGAGAAATTTGGCTTCATTCACAACAGGAATGGGAACGCCACTAAGGAAGACCTCCGGATCTGGATGGAGGCCACGTCGTCGACAAAAGTGGACGCAAGATGTTTTTAGTGGTGAAAATAAGAACCCATTCTCTGAAGCCCATGTTTTGATCTGATTTAAAGAAGCCTGCAGCTATCTCTCTAATAAGCCTCATGTTAATGGACTGACAGGAGATTTGAAAGTTGTCTACATATAAGGAGCATTTCATACCTGGCGGTAAACGTGCTGCGATAGCATTGATTTTAAAACAATGTGACACTTATAATAGAGCCTTGAGGTACACCTTCCTCCTGTATATGGGGAGTAGATAAAACAGAACCGATGCGAACCTGGAAAGAATGATGTAAAAAATTCTTGACGAAAATCGGCAGATTCCCACGCAAACCACAATGATGAATGTCTCGGAGAATGCTGAATAGCCAGGCCCGATCGTAAGCCTTTTCTATATCGAAAAAAGATGGACAGCAGATGGTCGCGTCTCACAAAGGCCTCTCGAATCGACGTCTGAAGGCGTATCAAACTGTGTTGTGCTCGTAAAGGAACGAAATCCGCTCTGGTATGGTGAAAAGTGGCCATGTCTCTCCAAATAATGAACTAAACGATAGTTCACCATACGTTCCAGTAATTTGCAAAGGCATCTAGTCAAAACAATTAGTCGATAATGGAAAGGGTTCTTGGAATCTTTCCGTGGCTAAGGGCAAGGGATAACAATAGCTCTAGTCCAAGCTGATGGGAACACATGCTCTAACCAGATTCGATTATAAAGAAGTAAAAGATTGGAGAGTGAATCGGGCGATAGATATCCACAACATGCTGTAGTGGATGGAGTCTGGTCCTACAGCAGTGTTGCCTGAACGGTTCAAAGATGTGAGAAGCTCCACCATTGTGAAATTGGTGTTATAATCTTCAGGTGTAGAGGGCCTGAAGATCAGGGGAGTATTCTCCACACGCGACTTTATAGATTGAACAGAATCAGGATAATTGCTAATGCTAGAAACAGAAGAGAATGTGGTTGCGAGCAGTTTAGCAATGAAGAGCGACATCAAAGTTTGGACCAGGGCTTGTATATCGTGCCAACGTGCAAAAATTCATCGACACACCAAGACTCCCATCATACACATCCCTGTCGATAACAGCAGATTGTTACGTACATCTGGACTAAATCGGCCCTCTTCCCAACTCACAAGGATACACCTACTGCCTCACAATGATAGACTGTTTCACAAGATGGACCGAGGCCGAACCATTTAACAATATAGAAGCCGCGACTGTTGCACAAGCCTTTTACAAAACTTGGATAACACGCTTTGGCGCACCCAATAAAATTACGACAGACCAAGGTCGTCACTGAGTCCCATTTCTTCAAAAGTCTCGCCGTAATCCTGGGCGCCAAACATATTCATTCCACACCATACCACCCGCAGGCAAATGGGTTGATTGAAAATTGGCATCGCACCCTCAAAGCATCTTTAAAAACATACCACAGTATTATTAGGAGCCACTCAGCTTTAAGAGAAGAACTGCAGTCTACACTGAGCGAGCTGCTGTACAGACAATCAATCCGTCTACCCGGCGAATTTTTTCACCGACAGCAGAAAGTGTAAATACACCCAACTTTTTACGTCAACTAAAACAGAACATGCAGAACCTTGTCCCCACTCAAATTCAGGGACACGGCAAACCCAAATATTCATACACCCGGAGCTAGAGTTGCAACCATATATTTCTACGACAAGACGCCATCAAACCTCCATTACATCCTCCATACGACGGACCATACCAAGTTTTAGAAAGAACAGATAAAACATTTAAGATAGCTAAAGACGCAAAGAAGTCGTTTCCATTGACAGAAATCAGCATTCTTACTAGCGGAGTACATCCAACAGACTGCAAACAAACAAATATTAAGTGCACAACCCCACAGAGACCTTCGACGGCAAAGGAAACTCTGCTAATACAACAAACGGAACTAAACCACTCTGCTTTAGACCAACATGATAGACTCACACCTAAGTCAAGTTACGGTCCACAAGGCATGGCAGAAAAATACGTCGCCCTGTTCGTTTCAGGTAACGCCGCCGCTAGGAGGGGGTACTGCGGCGACCCCTACCGGCCAAAAGGTCTACTACTCCCAAAAGACAACGAGACTATCTCTTAAGGAAATACCGACTAGGAGTTGCCAGTCCGACCGCGCCGCGACACTTTTTGGACCTACACTTCGACGTGGACAGACATCAGTCAAATAGTCGCGATTCTTTCTGGTGTGTCAATTATAACTGTACTTTAGTGTCGCTTATGTATGTTTAAGTACCTGTATATAGTATTAATAATAGGATAATAAATTACATTGTGGATGCAAACAGATTGAACTTTGTCTCCTGAATTCGGACATATATCGAACTCCACAAACTCATCAAAAAGAATACTCCAAAACAGAGGTCCCGAACAAGATCCCTGCGGACATCCTTTCGAGAGATTCTTAGTGATGGTAAGTCCACCATACTTAGAGTAAGCATGTCTATTAGTTAAGTAATTACAGATAATTTGATATAGATTATTTGGATATTCATGCTCAGAGCTCTTGAATCAATTTAGGCCACCATGCGTTATGAAACGCTCCCTGAATGTCCACACTGATCGCAGCCGTCCAATTCTTATTCTGTTTAGCAATCCTGATATACTTTATTGCATTGTCAATTGCATTTTCTGCAGACTGGCCTTCTTGAAAACCAAACTGTCTTGGAGAAAATCTTTTATGACTGTTAATCCAATAGGTAACTCTGCTAGTAATAAGCTTATCCAAGATCTTTCCCATTATGGGCAAGAGACAAATCGGTCTGTAGTTCTTAATATTAGTTGAAGACTTATTCTTATCTTTTACAATAGGCACAACTCTAGCCAACTTCCACTGACTAGGAAAAACTCCAAATTTAAGGCAAATATTTAAAATCCTAACAACAAGCCTACCACTCCTCTGAAAGATAATAGAAATAATATCAATAGTTAAGTTGTCATGCCCAGGAGCCTTTTTTTATCAAAACTTTTAATCATCATCTATTTCGTCTAGAGAAAATTCCGGATCATCGGGAGTCATTGTTGATTGCCTGAAATCATCTCTAATATTCTTAAGCTTCAGTTTGACGAAGAGGTGCATATCATCAGGAAAGAGGCTGTCCAAAAGATCAGAGATCGCAGAGATGGTACCATCACAATTAGAATTCTTGAAAGTCAAGAGCAGCAATTTATTCTTAAGTTTGTTTTTACTTAATTTTAAATGAAACTCCATGGATCTTTCGAGCAGTCCGTGCAAAATTGTTTCCAAGATTCCATCTTAGAAACCTTAATTAATTCCTTATACTTTTTCTGCTCAACTAAATAGTTAATCTTCCATTGATGTCGCAAAACATGATTGGAGTTTCTTTGATATCTCCTACGAAATGCATTCAATCTCTTCTTTGCGACCTCCAACTCCAAGCTCCACTATTAACATTTTCGTTCTCTAAACTTAACTTTAGGGATATTATCTTGACAAGCTTTACTGAGAGTAGAGATAAAGTCATTAACAAAGTTCTCAGCTTCAAACTTATTTCTGGGAACTTGGCTTTCCCTATTAAAAGTTATCTAGCTACAGACGAATTTTATTCCAGCAGGCTCTATGAATGTTAAACTTTCTATCCTCTATTCTTGGGCAAGTTAATCCAATATCAAATTCGATATATCTATAATCACTAAGATTCACTTCCTCAGAAACATTCCAATTATTAATATACTGAAGGGCTCTTCCATTACAAAATGTAACATCAATATTAGATTTTCCGTTACTACTTTCAAAAGTAGAAAGGCACTGAGGCTCATTAATAACAAAAATATTTGACGCATTAATCAAATTCTCAAAAAGCTCACTTCTCTCAGAATCTTCACCACCACCAAACCAAAAAAGATAAGAGTGAGTATTAGTATCTCCGCCAGGAGAATTTCATGAGTTCTAGTAAATTTATGAATAATATTAAAAAGCAAGTCGCAATGATAACTGATATCCTGATTAAAAGGCATATAGAAAGAACAAAAAATCCAATTCGTTTTTTCCAACAATTTCCACAGTTGTGATAAACTCATTGCAGAAGTTGTGTAACGTAGTGCCTTGAATGTTCGGTTTATTAACAAGAATAGCAGACCAAGGATTTTTATCATAACTATGATAGTGCAATTTCACATTGATGGGAAAACAACTGATTTTATTCTTTCTATTATAGGTCTCTTATAGGAAAACAATATCGGCTTTTTGAAAGTTTGAGCCAACCAGATGTGAAGTGGCAGAGATAGAACGTCCAAGATTTATTTGCAGCACCTTTAACTGTGGATCATCTTCAAAATTGGCTTTACTACTATTAAATTTATCAATTCTATTATTCCCCATAGTCTGTTTTAGATATTAAATTCCTTTTAATATATTCTGGACACTGCTTACTAATAGCATTATGACCTGTTTTTCCAGATTTATTTCTAAAACAGTTAATACAGCAAAGAGAATTTATCATATTTTTACATTCAGCATAACGATGGTCTTCTCAGATGGAGTACAGTGTGAGGATGTAACTAAAAGAAAGACGGATAGCTACTGCTTGTAGACTGGTGTTAAGGCAAACCGGCAGAAATGGGATATGGTGGACCACCAAAATTGCACCACCACCACTTGCACGATCGTGATTAGTGCGGTCTTTCCGATGGATGCTGTATCTCTTTAATGAAAACGCATCTCCAGGATTAAGCTCCAAAAGCATCTCCAATTAAGCTCCTAAACGCATCTCCAAACTTACGATGTGAAGGACTATATTACGGTACCTGCACTTACCTGCACCAATGCAAAGTGAAGTACAATGGGCACTGAAACAACTCCCAAATAAGAAAGCACCAGGACCAGATGGAATTCCAATTGAGTTGTGGAAAGCTGGTGGAGAAGCCACAATTAAAGTACTAACAGTATTATGTCAGCATATTTGGAATAAGGCCAAATAGCCAAATGACTGGAAGAAGTCAACATTTATTCCTATACCAAAAAAAGGTGACGCCAGCGAATGTGCAAATTATTGTACCATTGCATTAATTTCTCATGCTAGTAAGGTCTTACTAAAGGTTTTACAGAAAAGAATAGAGCCATATATGGAGAGAGAAATGCCAGCAGTGCAAGCTGGTTTTGTTTTACAGAAAAGAATAGGGCCATACATGGAGAGAAAAATGCCAGCAGTGCAAGCTGGTTTCAGGAGAGGCAGAGGAACACGTGACCAAATTGCAGATAAAAAGGTGTGTACCTGTGCTTTATTGATTACAGTAAGGCTTTTGACTGTGTCGACCATGCTAAGCTATGGAACATTTTGAGATCCATGGGAGTTCTGAGCATCTTATTTTACTCATGAGAAACCTTTTACATTGGACAAGAAGCTACTGTTAGAACAGAATTCGGAGACACAATGAATCAAAATAAGAAATGGAGTGAGACAGGGCTGCATTCTCTCTCCATACCTTTTTAATTGTTACAGTGAATATGTTATGAGAATGGCTCAGAGAATACTACAGCTGGTATTCGAATTGGTGGAGAAATCATCTATAATCTGAGATATGCTGATGACATCACTCTGCTGGCCGAAAACAAGGAAGACTTCATGGAATTGATTAAGAAAGTCAAAAAGAAAAGTGCCAAATGTGGACTAATGCTAAACATAAAAAAGACAAAAGTAATG
Organism: Olivierus martensii; assembly: GCA_000484575.1. Lineage (NCBI taxonomy): Eukaryota > Metazoa > Arthropoda > Arachnida > Scorpiones > Buthidae > Olivierus > Olivierus martensii. The sequence continues at coordinate 35,603 of AYEL01063410.1, forward strand.
ACAACAAGCATGAATACTGATTTTAAAATTGATGGCGAGGAGATAGAGGCTGTGGACAACTATGTCTTCCTTGGTTCCAGAATTGATAAAAAGGGATAGTGCGCTGGAGAGATAAGGAGGAGGTTTACGTAGGAAGAATTGCAATGACCGGTTTATCCAAGATAATGAAGGATAAAGATATTTCTTTGTCAATCAAGATAAGAATAGTAAGGGCAATGGTCTTCCCTGTGGTAATTTATGGTTGTGAAAGTTGGACAATCAGGAAATGTGAAAGAAAGATAGACTCCTTTGAATTGTGGATCTGGAGAAGATTACTCAGAATTCCTTGGACTGCAAGAAGAACCAATAAATCAGTGTTGGATGAAGTCAAACCAGGCCGCTCCCTAGAGGCCATGATCACCAAACAGCAGCTCTCATATTATGGACATGTGATGCGTGCAGAGCATCGACTGGAAAAGATGATTATGATTGGAAAGGTGGAGGGAAGCAGAAGAGGACGTCAACGAACAAGATGGATAGATAGGATCAAGCTAACTACTGGAATGACTTCTCAGATCTGTGCGATCTGACCAAAAGCAGGTCTGAATGGAGAGAATTTGTCCACGCAGTCACCAGAAGTCGAACTCGACTTGATGACACACAACAAACTTTGAAGTGTCAATTGTTTGGATTCAGATGGAACAGATAGCACTGTAGTTGTTGATGTTGACGTTTTAGACGGTTGAGATGTCGTATCTATCTTCCTGATTCACTCTGAAAAGGATTCTTTGGGTGGACAACAGATCTCCATCTGGGTGCTGATAGAAGAGGTGTTCTTAGTCTTAGCCACAGCTACGAAGGATTTCGTGAGATGAAAGGGGACAACCTGTCTACAAGCCTCAGAATAGATGTTTTGATTGACACGAACAGTCTGTATCTGCTTCTCGACTTTCCATGTCGAACATGAACGGGAATATTGGGATGGTCTCCGCTAGTTAACACAACATGGACTGGTGGAGCACTCCTCACCATGGCTGTTCTTCCTACATCTTGGACAAGTCGCCTTGACACGACAAGTTTTCGCACTATGTCCGTATCTCTGACAGTTGAAACACCTTAGAAGATTTGGTACGTAAGGGTTGAATTTTGCAATGTAGATAGCCGGCGTTTATTGCCTCTGGAAGTTGTGGCGTATTGAATGTTAGAACAATGTTCCCAGTAGGGATTTCTTTATTGTCCCGGCGGATGGTAATGCGGCGCACTGTAGTGACATCTGCGGCCCCAAATCCCTTCAACAACTCTTCCTCGCTCAACTCAAGGAGATTGGACTCACTAATGACCCCTCGTAATGAATTGAGGGTCGAATGTAAGAAAAATGTAACCGGCTTGTCTCCTGAATGAACATTTCGGCGTTCTGGTGGTGGACCTCTAACAACAAATCTCCTGATCTCAGCTTTTCACATCAGATGAAATGCTATGAATAGCGCTTTCAATGAAAAAAGGTGATAGTTTTCCCAAAGCACATCTGTTCTTGAATGTGCTAAGAGAAAACATGTTGAGATTTAACTCCAGTAGCAAGTGGTGAAGTTACAGTATTAGTAGCATCGGTGCGGGACCTCTAGGAAAGAGGGCCCGATAATTTTGATTTTGTTTTATTAGGTTTGTTTTCATCTATGAGAGGTTTTGTACTGGCAGATTGAAAATGTCGATGTAGGCATGGCCTGCTTCTACCCACATAAGTACCAGGAGGTTTCCCCCATCTGCCGAGAGTCGACCAAGCTCTAGACAGGCACTGTTCAAGACTGTTTTATTAGGTTTGTTTTCATCTATGAGAGGTTTTGTACTGGCAGATGGAAAATGTCGATGTAGGCATGGCCTGCTTCTACCCACATAAGTAACAGGAGGTTTCCCCCATCTGCCGAGAGTCGACCAAGCTCTAGACAGGCACTGTTCAAGATTTCTTTCCCTTTATCTTCTCAGCACGGTAGCTCACACCTTAAGATTGGGAACCCTTTAGTCGCCACTTACGACACGCGGGTGTATTTTCACTCCTACCCACAGGGGCTATGCGACCCGAGTCCATGGCAGATATCCACCAAAGCACGGATAATGAAGGCAGAACACGCAGACCGAGACGCTCAAAGCAGGCGCCGATATTCCGGGTGCTTGCCTGTTCCAGCATCAATTACATCATGACCGGACCCATTGAGCAGTTCAACGGGCGCTAACGCTCCCAAGCCTCCTGCGATACATCCCGTCTCTCCAGCTGCCTTTATAGAAATAGCCACAAGTCAGGCAAAACCATTTACAGGAAAAGCGCAAACCTATTTTGCGGAATGCCGCAGTATCCCATCGGATTATTCTGCGGGAGCACACTGCTGGCCCATGGCGTGAAGGTATTTCGCACCTTCATGCCATGGGCCAGCAGTGGCACAATATGGCAACAGTGGGCTATATTGTGCCCTAGGAAGGTTGAATTTTGCAATGTAGATCACATTAATTTGGCTGACAAGTTTATGATTCATGTTATGGCTTCATACTGTATAGAATTAATTACAAAAAAGAATTTAGCACTTTCAAAAGTTAAACAAATTATTTAACTTGTAAAAGTGAATATCGAAAAACTTTGGGCTATTATATGCAGGTAAAGGTCGTGCATTGTCTTGAACTGAAATTTGTTATAATTTTAGAAGAATTACATGATAACATTTCTGCCGCAATTATTATGGCCATTTACGAGATTTACAACCAAGGATATATCGTTAAATTCTATAATAGTGCTCAAATTAATAATCTTAAAAATTTTATCCACCTTCGACGTCCCCGAAATATTACTACCGAGTAATCATCATTATCATTACCATTTGCTTGCCCCTCTTGGGACATCGATGTGCATCTTGACTAGACAATACTCTAAGACAATTCATGACGTAAAACCTGTGAGCCAATGAAATGTGAAATATAAACACGTGCTGTGTCAACACCACCTATATTGAAAGCCCGAAAACGCTTTCTGCAACGTCGTGTTACGTCACGTACCGAAGTCAAAGTGTGGCTACCATATGCAAGTTATTGTTAACTTTCACATCTAATCAAGTTATTTCCAAAAGTTTAAATATTTTAAGTAATATTAAATAAAACAAATAATAGCAAATCATATTAAGGTAAGTGCATCAATTTTAAATTATAAATAACTGTTAAAACCGACAATATTCGACATAATAAATGTCAGAATAAGTTAACTGCTAATGTTAATTTAATACTGTATTGCATGGTCTACTTTAAAAAGTAATAGAAATATTGATAACTATCCCAAATAATTTTTGATATTCCCTATATATTATTTAATACCGTATTAAAATAAAATGAGATTAAATGTTAAAACGTTTTCTTTCAGTTAATATACAGGGTGGTTGTAAAGTCAATACCTATTTTTAATTTAGATTATCCTAGAAACTAGCATCAGCTCTAGCTGGCGTGTAATACTGTTTACTAATGTGAGGTTTACCATTTATGATTTCAGAAGTTGATCCAGTGAAAACCGCAAAATGGCTGGTGTATACAGCGTAGGAGACAGAGCTACGATTGCCGCCAGGTATAAAGTTTGGAGGTCGGTGGTGCAAGTGCAGAGATGGTGGAGGCAAACGCGAGGTAGGAATGCAACGCTTAACCCTAAGACAATAAAAAACTTTCATAAGAAATTAATGACAGCTAGTAGTGTGTTAGATGCAAGTCGATCTGGACGGCCCTCAATATCCAAATCGGAAGACAATGTGCATGTTGTTCAGGACATGTCTGAACGTAGCCTTTCAAAGTCCACAAGACAAGCTGTGAAGATTCACAGAAAAGGGGAAAGAAAAAAAAGAAAAAATGAGAGAATTTTTGCTATTCACTTACCGTGAGCCAGCATGTGATCTGCCATCTTAGCACGCGACGAAATCACCCGGGACTGAAACTGTTATTTTTTAATTGCTATTTTTCGATTAATAATAGTGTGTTTAATTTTGGAAGAAAAATAACAGTTGTATTTCTAAAAGTATTATTTATTTACTACAAGTTTGTTACAAGTAATTATTAGTGACATTATGTAAATTCGAAGAAGATAAAAGCGACGCCTAGGAAGAGTCGTGTGTGGTCGTCCTCTGGAGCCGTGTCATATTGCTGTTCGTTCCTTGTTAAGTGTTAGTCCGTGGTGCGGTGAACTGTTGTCCAGTGTTGGTGCCGTTGAAGTGACGTTTGGACTAAGTGTTGGTGGACTTATCAGTAAATGTATTGCTCGGGGACGCCCAAAATTTTAAGTTAATAGTCGCCTTCTGTAAGAATTTTGGTTGTTTTATTAATCAAGTAATAAAAGTTTTGCGTTTGTTCTTAACAAGATGGATTATTTTTCTCAAATATTGTCACAACTTTCTGGCTGGAAATTAGCCATTAACACCGCCATTTCAGTTTCGCTTGAACGGGTGGAAACTACGGGGCTAGGGACGGGGCCCACGAACCCATAAAGTCCTAGACTTGATAAAGCTGCTAGGGAAACGGGATTCTCACGTCATACGGTAATGACCATTTTAAAAAGTGAGTTACATTTTCGACCTTGGAAGCCACATTACGTTCATGAACTGTTTGATGAGGACTGCGACAGGCGAAAATGGAATTTTGTGAGATTATGTTTGGTTGGGGAGATGATCATCCAGATTTTTACGACAATATCCTGTGGTCTGATGAAGCGGTGTTTCACGTCGGAGGTTTTGTGAACCGTTACAATTGTCATTATTGGTCAAATTTCGATCCAAATGTAACGGTGGAAAAAATGCAATCAAGACCAAAGGTAACCGTCAGGTGTGGAATGACGTCTACCAGATTCATTGGTACGTGCTACGCAACACCATGAATGGTGAACGATACTTGGAGATGCTTCAAACGTACGTATGGCCTGTGATTCAAGAATGGGAAAATTGAAGGGAATTGCTGTCCATGCAAGATGGAGCTCCGCCCCATTACGCAATTCCAGTGAGAGCATGGCTTGATGACAATTTCCCTGGCAGATGGATTAGCCGCAAAATGGGAAAATTGAAGGGAACCATGCAAGATGGAGCTCCGCCCCATTACGCAATTCCAGTGAGAGAATGGCTTGATGACAATTTCCCTGGCAGATGGATTAGCCGCAGGGGACTGACAGAATGGCCTGCACGCAGCCCCGATCTAACCTCATGCGACTTCTTTTGGGGTTGGGCTAAAGAACAAATGTACAAGTTAAAACCAAGGGATATTAACATTCTTGAACAAAATATCCGAGAAGTGTTTGCAAATGTTCCAGTTGAGATGCTAAGAAGAGCCGTGGATTCTGTTCCTAAAAGATTCCAGAAGTGTGTGGAAAATGCGGGTGCATACGTTGAGATGTAACTTAATAACAAAAGGGTACACCCTAATAATGTATTCAATGGAAATAAAACTGTGATAGGTTGTTTACTTTTTGAAATATTCATTGTTACAAATAGGTACTGACTTTACAACCACCCTGTAGTTTAAAATTGCTGATATAGAGATTTAGAGACTTTATTGAAAAAAGTTAAAAATTATTTTTGATATAAGAATTTTCTTACTATTGCTCTAGTTCTTCGTGAAAAGGGTACACCCTAATAATGTATTCAATGGAAATAAAACTGTGATAGGTTGTTTACTTTTTGCTATCAATTTAAATTATAAATAAATGTTAAAACTGAAAATATTCGATATAATAAATGTTAGAATAAGTTAAGCCTAACTGCTATTGTTAATTTAATACTGTATTGGGTAAAAGTTTACTTTCCTTGTGTGATAGCTATGTATCGACTATATAGTAGGATTTTTGAATGAATCTATACATACATGCGTTCCTAGGACCATGATGTAGAGATTGACTAACACAAATCTTTAAACCAAAGATTCATTAAAAAAGCTTTACTATATAGTGGATACATAGCCATCACACAGGGAAGATAGACTTTTATCGCCGAATAGATGTTATGTTCCATTTTGTAAAGGAAACTACCTGAATGAACCAAAAGTAAGCATTTATTCATTTCCAAGAGATGAATCCTTAAAAAGCAAATGGATTGCAGCAATAAATATACAATGCCAAATAGATATGTTCCATTTTGTAAAGGAAACTACTCGAATGAACCAAAAGCAAGCATTTATTCATTTCTAAGAGATGAATCCTTAAAAAGTAAATGGATTGCAGTAATAAAAAGAAAAGATTTTTTACCAACAGCAAATAACAAAGTAAGTTAAGCAACTTTGATAACTCATTCCAGTATTCAAATGAATACATTATACTCTGTATATATACACAGTGAAACCTGACTGAATCACCACCTCTCTAAAGCGACTATCTGTCTTTAGCGACCATTTTTTGCTTTCCGCCCAATTTTCAACAGGAACGACCACCTGACAAATAGGACCAGCGACCACCAAAAGCTCTTCTCCCTAACTTTTAATGACCATTTAATGTGCAGTTAATAACTTTTTCAGCTTTAAATTAATCGCTCTCAAGTTATTTTTATTCATGGACCAAGAAACGATGTTTAAATACTGCAACTGCATATTGGTAGTCCGTTAGGCTTAGCACCCAAATCGGAACTCGCATCACACGTCCTGTTTTACACAACAGGGTTGCCAGATTGGACATTTTCTCGCAAATTGGGCTGGAAAAAGGCATCCTTTACAAATGTCTGTTTCAATGGATGGAGTTACAATATCGGAAATTGTTAGTCAAGAAGAATACCATGAACGGATCAATTACAGTACGTACAGTACTGTACTACTGTATACTGTAATAAATTCTTTGATGTCATTTTACTATCATGAACTTGACTGAGCTCACCGAGAAACTGACGACAGTGAGTTGTGAAATAAAGAAATACTGTACAGTACAGTACACTCTTAGAAACACCGATTGCGACTTGAAAAATAAAATTGGGAGAAAAATATTACAGTTAAACAATGAGAGTGTATCATTTTTTAAAAACTGTAAACTTAAAAATATTGGTAATAACATTCATTTCCATTTAAAAATAACCATCTTTAATGAAATGGAACAATTATTGAATGAACTTTTCAAATTAAGCAAAACTTCAAAATATAATTCAAAAGAAATATTAGAATTAATAATAGATTTATTGCAAGAGATATGCACTGAAGAAAATGAATGTGTCATAAATTTTATAAAGGAACAATTACATCT
>AYEL01063411.1:0-36037 GCA_000484575.1 Olivierus martensii
TTTTTCAATACATAGATATTCGTTAGTACGAGTAACTTTCTATTAGAAGCCATGGTGCTTTTTGACGTCTTCTTCTTAGACCAATTTCTTTGGATAATTGGTATCGAATTCGCTTTTCGCATTTTTTTTGCTTTACCCAAGTTCTCTGCGCATCGCCAGTCATGACGTCAATTCGCTTCGCCTATCGCTTTTCGCAGCTTGGTGGGAACTAACCTTTAGTCTAGTAAAGTAGCTCGCATAGTAAAAAAGCACTTGAATACCCTAGTGCTACAGTGTCGATTATCGAACTAATTATGACCAAGATTATTCGATTAATCGAATAGTTCGGATAATTAAACATATATGAGAGTATCCAGTTTATTCAAAAAAGCATAATTAGGCCTACAATTGAATTACAGTATTATATGCAAGTTTACTGTAGTATTTTAAAATATTAAGTATTATACAAAAATAATTATTTTAGTAAATGGTTTGCAAATAATAATCAAAACGTCTTGAAGAAACAATGTGTATTATACTTATTTAAGATTATTTCTATGCTATATTGCATACACTGTATCTTCGAATAATTAAAACAGCAATCGGAAACAAATGTATTAGAGGCAGGATTAATGCTTTAGCACAATAACAGTGCACTAAAGAAGATACTGTAACATTTTAATCAACGCTTTATTGTCGATTAAAATGTTACAGTACAGTACAGCGTTAATAGAATCAACGCTGTACTGTTGATTCTATTAACCAATGGCATTGGTTAATAGAAGTTTTATTTGATTTGTAATTTCGTCCGATATACGGTAATGTTTTGAACTAAATACATCAGAATTTGACATAAGTTTACCACTTCTATATTTGCTACCAGACATTTTAAAATATACCATGCACAACACTTTATATATAAAAGCAATCACTTTTTATAATAAATAAATAAATCGTTTTCTTTTCATTTATTATTTAAGACTGTGAGATTTTTACCATATACTGTACTACAGCGTTTCCCAAACTTTTTCTATGATGGAACATTTCACAAATCCTGAAATTTTTACGGAACACTTTGGTTATTTTATAATACAGCTAGATATTAATAATAAATAAATTAGGCAAAACAAACATTTATTATCAAATTGAAATTATGTAAAATAAACTAGCGATTCAAGTTTTAACTTGGCACAGTATTTTAATTAAATCATATGAGACTTATATTAATTTTCATAATGTTTTACGGAACACTTATTGATCTTCTGTGGAACATAGTTTGAGAAACGCTGCTGTACTGTATTTGCCGAAACATGAGATGTAATTAATTAACATTTTTAAATCAACTATTTTAATCTAAACTGCATAGCTATCAATGTTGCAGTATAAGTATAGCATAATAAGAATAGTTTAATAACTAGTATATGCAATAACCAATGGCATTGGTTAATAGAAGTTTTATTTGATTTGTAATTTCGTCCGATATACGGTAATGTTTTGAACTAAATACATCAGAATTTGACATAAGTTTACCACTTCTATATTTGCTACCAGACATTTTAAAATATACCATGCACAACACTTTATATATAAAAGCAATCACTTTTTATAATAAATAAATAAATCGTTTTCTTTTCATTTATTATTTAAGACTGTGAGATTTTTACCATATACTGTACTACAGCGTTTCCCAAACTTTTTCTATGATGGAACATTTCACAAATCCTGAAATTTTTACGGAACACTTTGGTTATTTTATAATACAGCTAGATATTATTAATAAATAAATTAGGCAAAACAAACATTATCAAATTGAAATTATGTAAAATAAACTAGCGACTCAAGTTTTAACTTGGCACAGTATTTTAATTAAATCATATGAGACTTATATTAATTTTCATAAATTATGTAAAATAAACTAGCGATTCAAGTTTTAACTTGGCACAGTATTTTAATTAAATCATATGAGACTTATATTAATTTGTTTTACGGAACACTTATTGATCTTCTGCGGAACATAGTTTCAGAAACGCTGCTGTACTGTATTTGCCGAAACATGAGATGTAATTAATTAACATTTTTAAATCAACTATTTTAATCTAAACTGCATAGCTATCAATGTTGCAGTATAAGTATAGCATAATAAGAATAGTTTAATAACTAGTATATGCAGTGAATATAGTAATTATTAGCGTACTTTTCAAAGAAAAATGGGACTTATAAGAAAACCATGTTGTTTTTCTATATTCTGTATGAGACTCCATTAATAACTACTAAATTAATTATTAGATTTTTATGAAATTCTGTAGCCATGCCCTGCCATTAAAGATGATCCCTAACCGTGATTTTGAAAGATTAACATTCTGAAAATTTTTTAAAATGTTATAGAAGTAGACCTTGGTGATACATTAGTTAAACAAGTAATTTTAGTTGTAATTTAAATATAACAGAGATTGAAACCTCTAATAACTTTTAGATCTAATTGATTAATTTTATTAAATTTTATGAAAATAATTTATAGATATAGTACTATGCTTTTGATATATTCTGCTGTTAATGTTTATCTTGAAATAAAAATAATTATTCTTTTAAATTCATTTAAAAATGATTGATATTCAAACTTTTCAGATTTCCCTTAATGGAGATGATATAGACTCGGGATTGAATGTTAAATCACAGTGAATGAGGTTCGTTGTCAATTGAATTAAGATTATTATTAGAAATAAAAATATGTCAAAATTCATCAATAAATTTTCCATAATGAGTTTTAGATTATGGAATTGCATCTATATGTATTTACAAATCACCTATAAACTTTTTATTTCTTTAATTAATTGTTTATTTTTTAGCAATAATTACTATATAGTATGCATCTCTTTATGAAAACGGAAATAAGATGCTAAGATTTTAACAAAATATGAAATTAAATGCAAATATGGAAAATGATGCATTGCCTATTTATAAAAAATTAACATTTTTAAATTCTAAATTACAAAATTCATAAATAAAACCAAAAATGATTTGAAGGTAGTAATCTCTAATTTGACAAATATATATCCAAATAAAAAATTTAAATATCTAAAGATGGACTAGGGTATAAATTCAATAGAGAGCAATAGAATGTTTCTCTATAAAGTTGTTATATTTTAAAGCTAGCTCGAGATGTCTTAAAGCATTGAAGGAAAGGATTATTTATTTTGATTTTATAATATTTTATAAGATTTGCTTCTAAGATGATTATAAACTTTTAATCTCTAACTACTCTTTAGCTAAATAGAACAATCTATTAGATTTAGCTTATAATAGAAAAAATTAAATGGAATACATTCGTATTTAGGATGTGCATATTTCAAAGAATGCAAAACAGATTACAAGAATAAATATAGAGGGTATAAGATGACAACCAAAATTGACAATGACCGTCAGGGCCAGATTTATGCGTATTATGATCCCTAAACTGCAACATTTAAGAGGATATCTCAAGTGTATTTAATTTTTTGTTTAGTGAAAATTGAGACTCATAATGTGAGGCCTCAAGCTGTAGTTTAGCTACCTTATATTTAAATCCGGCCTTGTTTAACTGTCAGGGCCAGATTTATGCGTATTATGATTCCTAAACTGCAACATTTAAGAGGATATCTTAAGCGTATTTAATTTTTTGTTTAGTGAAAGTTGAGACTCCTAATAATGTGAGGCCTCAAGCTGTAGTTTAGCTACCTTATATTTAAATCCGGCCTTGTTTAATAGCATTACAGTAAACAAAATATGAATTTTCAACGATGATATCTTCACTATAAACGACAAAATGGACCTAGGTCCGCATGAATTACTTGGGCCTTTCCGAATATACAAAAAACTAAACAAAAAATTAAATAGATATGATAACCTCTTAAATGTTGCAATTCAGGACATCACAGTTCCAATGTGACGTCATTATGATGTAACAATGGATGGCATTATAAAATACTGTACGGATAACTCATGATGGCATGATGACAAAACGACGTGTGACGTCATAATCTCACGTGGAGACGTGAAGTCATAAAGATTTATGCTGGTTAAATTAATATTATAATTGGCACATAAAACCAATAGATTTTAAACACTAAATAAATGCGGGTACTTTATTTATTTATTTTTATTAAACTAAAACCCAAATAGGCTTGTGATTATAAGATTGATAGCTTGTCATAATATGGGATTCATAATATCTCGCAAGTAAGGAATGCAGATTGCCGAAGCATAGATAGATTTGAGTTTCTCTGTTTGTATTGTCCATTTCTGGAAGAATCATTTTTTATACATTGCACGTGCACATGTAGCCTCAGAAGATTATTTTGATGACACATATTAACTTCAATTATTCAACAATAAAGGATACTTTCGGAAAATCAGCAAAGTTTTCTGGTTTTTCTGGTAATTCAAAGCTTCTTTTGAATTAAACTATATAAACTAATAAAAATTATAATTTCGAATCAAATATTAGTATTCCTCTTTTCAGTTATGATTATATTTAAAAGTTGATTACGTTATCTATGACAACGAATTTTTAAATGTGAAGAACTGATAACTGAATGTTAATAAAATTTTTTAAAAATTAATAATTTTGTTAATCATAATAAAGACTTCCTCATTTAAATACTGAAATTGTCAAGATCGTGAAAAATAACATGCTATTAATGAAATTACATAATAATGAAAGATTACATATCAATAACGATTTTTCTAACTTGTAAGTAAATATTTAATAAATAAAATTAAATGCGAATTATTTTTTATTGTATCAAATTTTATTATTTAATAATCATTATGCAACTTCTTTTATTATTAATGTTTATATTCTAGAATGGAATAAAAGTGTAAAATAATTAGGTTTATCCGTGTATCAGCCTAATTTGCATAAATATTGCGCTGTCTGAATAAAATTAACATAGAGCATACAGAGGCGGACCATTAACTTTGGGGGCCCTGGGCTAAGACTGTTTGGGTGCCTATTAAATTAACCTAGCGGTGAGAGCTACGCTAAACTAACACTCTTTAGAGGAGCTAGATTTGCACCCCCATGACATGAATCGAGATTATCTGCCGCGAGTTCATCTTCTTCTGTTTCTGATATGGAGGTTTTAGGTTCACTTTGTCCTCCGAACTGTCTGCCGCGAGTTTTCGTGGCGCTGTGCTTATATACACTATCCAGGTACAGTGGCGACGCAGTTATGTGGCGACGCATTGGACGGCTACGCAGCGAGACGATTTCACTTCGGTACGTCGTGCTACTGATAAATTGTGAAAACTTGGGGCAGGTAATCTCCAATCCTGCCAGAAAAAAATTTTGTATAATTTATTTTTTCTTAAATTTTTAATTTAAATTTTTTTTAGCGAAGAAGGGGTCCTTTGATTGAACGGGGCCTTGGGCTGCAGCCCATAAAGACCATGTCTAAATCCGCCCCTGAGCGCATATAGAACAAAAGTCATAAGTTATAGTTATTAAGGTCTACTGAAAACGATGAGTCAATATTACTGGTAATAGGAGAAAAGATTTTTACATATTTTGAAGAAATATCTGATGACAAATATTACTAATTTGAATGAAATTCATGTATAATTGGGACTTTCTACGGAATGCCTAGTACAAATGACCAATACAGTATCACATCTATCAGATCCCTTATAGTGTTGGCCAGCCTATGGTGGGCTCTAAAAGTGGTTCTCTTCAAAAGTATTCAGTATGATTGGCAGCTTAATTCATACTAACCTAACCTATAAATTTACTTAAACTAATTTAAAATGTATTTATTATCATACTAGTCAAAATGTCCGACATCATGATAGCCTGAGTTGTTATACAAATTTTATTATAAAACCTGAAATTCTCTAGCAACACTGGATACTCTAGCTTAATACTTTATAAATTCATTAAAGGATGAAAGTGCGCTAAAACTGATCCAAATTATGATTCATTATTACTAGTATAATAATGAGAATTTGATAAATTTTAATTTATAAAAAGATACAGTATCGGATTATGGAAATAGTTACGTTGTCGATTCAGTGCTCTTCATTAAGTTGTTTAAATTTACAGAAACAGTAAAAAGTCGTAGATAAGATTTAGGCCATTTTTTCATCTTAATGCAAAATATTATTAACGATATTTTTATATATTCAATAAATTTGTTGTTTTGTAAAAATTTAACAATACAGATAACCATCCAATAAAAGAAAGGCAAAAAGAAATTGCTTTGTTTGGATTTTTATTGCAAAGCAATAAAAATCTGTTCGTACTATTCTTGGATTTTATTGCTTTGCAATAAAAAAAATGCAAGAATAGAACGAATATAATCCCAAAATATATTTGAGTGTGATATCAAGGAACTACAACTACAAAATTTACATTTTGAAGTTGTAGTCAGATTCAACTTATTTTAATTTAAATCTATTAACATTTTCTTTGTATATATATTACTTTTCCAAAGATCTGAAAATCTTTATCCATTGTCTTACATTTTTTTCTCTGAGATTTGAGAAATATTCATCTTTATCTCCTTAAAAATCAAAAATTAAAAAAAGCTCATCCAAAAATATAGAATATCCGAATATAGAAAAATGCCAAATAATTCTTTAAATCTTAATTATTTCATTTGTTTAAACTTAATAGTGATTTAAATAAATTGTAATATATAACTGAGGAGTCTATGACGGTCCCATAAACCGATATAATGATTTTTTAATATAAATATCAATTTTTATATTAAAAATCTACGATTTAAAAATAAATTTAAATTTAAAAAAAAATAAATCTTGCAGATTATATCATAGTAAAGTATTTAACTAAAAATAAAATACATACAGTATATTTAACTATAACAAACTTGCTTCATCCTGCCATCTACCGATAAAATTATAAAATTTATTTTATGTATGATATACAATACAGTACTGTACTGTGTAGAAAAATAATTTACATCTCTTGTAATTATTACAGTCCTAAGGAATTATTCCTTTTGTTTGGAGATATTTTTTTCTTTATAATATTAAAAGTACAAAAAAAAATATTCATAGATAATTTTGAGCAAAATTTTTCTAAATTTATTCAAACTTTTTACAAAAGTTTACTGTTGTATTTTGTGATAAATCTTGCTTTAAACTATTTGTAGAAAAATAAATCATCTTTATTTTGTTCTTTAGTCATGACCGTGCCGGCTTCAAAATTTTTGGGGCATCTCAAAGGTGGATTTAAGTTATTAGCGCTTCCCCATGCAATAATTTACATATTACCTTGTCCTTAATCATCTCCCTTCGAAAAATATTGCATTTCCTCGTTTATAAGATGCATCATTCATTGATCGATTTACTTACATAATTTTCCTTTTTTTTTTCTTCCATTTTTTGATAGCTGGCAATATGAAAAGAGCAAATTATTTAAATTCCGTCCGGCTTCAAAATTTTTGGGGCATCTCAAAGGTGGATTTAACTTATTAACGCTTCCCCATGCAATAATTTACATATTCCCTTGTCCTTAATCATCTCCCTTCGAAAAATATTGCATTTCCTCGTTTATAAGATGCATCGCATCATTCATTGATCGATTTACTTACATAATTTTCCTTTTTTTTCTTCCATTTTTTGATAGCTGGCAATATGAAAAGAGCAAATTATTTAAATTGTATTATAAAATTTCAATAAAATTATTGTAAAAACCCCATTTTAAGGCAACGTTACTCTAAAATATCAATAGTAAGGTAAAGGAAACGCTTTATATTTCAACTTCTGAAATAAAAATTAATTACAAAATGTTCTGTACAAGAACTTCTGAAGTCCTCCATATTGTTTATGGCTCTAACAAGTTACACGACTCTAGATTTACAATATATTATTGATGAATTATTTGAGTTTTCATTTTACATGAAATGTAATTTTAAATTGCCAATGAGATTTACAAAACGAATTTATATTTGTTTTAAACAAATTATGCGAAAATATCGTATTTCAAAAATAATAATTGGCACTTCATAAATACAGTATTGTGCAGCATACAATTTTCATTGTTATATTAAATATAAAAATAATGCATAAATAACAGGTTATTTCATACTTTATTTTTATATAACATGAAAAGTTATTTTTAAATATTTTTGTATAGATAACTGCGTCAATAGAGAGTTTGCGGTAAACCCTTTTTCCATACAGTATACTATCCGATACAATACAGTATACTGTACCGAAATTTACAGTATATGGCAGAGTGATTGCGGTAAAAGTTACAATATAAGTCATGCTGTATGTTATGCAGAAGAAGTGAAAAATGCTCACCGCAAACTCTCTATTATCTGTTATTAAAGTATACTGTACAATGCATTACAATCACTGCCTGGAACAGTCTGCAAATATATTATTGAGGTGATAATTTTCGATCATTTTGATTAATTAATTAGCAAATATCAGAGATTTACGATAATTGTTTGTGCTGTTAAATTTCTTTTGTTCGTTTTGATTTGGTTTACTGTTTTTTTAGTCTCAATAAATTTAAAATTATTGCAAATGAATTTGGTTCTTGAGATTTTTTGGTAGATTATTAAAATCTATTTTATTTGGCTGATGTGAAAACCATATTTCTTGTCTATATTTTCGATAGTGTGTCAAATTTCTATTTTTTATCTATATAAAATCGAATACAAAATCTTTTTTGAAATAAGCTGAATAACCACTCAGAACTGATCATGAACATTACCATTCCTGAAATATTGAAAACAATAATTTTGAATCACCAATATTGTCCACTTTTATGTTATGATTTCATTCAAATTTTTATTTTTAAAGCAACACTTTATAATCTCATGTGACATCTTTTGTTTGGTTTCAATTGATTTCGTAAAAGCAATAAGAAAATCAGTTGCAATATATTTTGTAATTAATAAACTAAACTTTATATGATTCTTTCTGATGCCAGTATTAAATAAATGAGCTATTCATGTAATTTTTAAATTTTTTACTTTTTGAATATCGATTATATATATATTAATTTTATAATTTAGTCGACAGATGGCGCGATATATCAAATTCTTTGTCAGAACATTACGCATTCTAGTAGCGTAACAGCAATAATAATAAATACAGGTATCCCTTGTTTTACGCGATCTCACTTTATGCGTTTTCGCTGTAACGCGATTTTAAAAAGCAAATTAATTTTTTAAATTAAAAAATTTTCGTTAAAAAATTGTATCATGTAGATAAGACAAATGTAAATGAACTGCTCGAGTCGCACTTATCAGAGCTCATTAATAAAGAGCTATTGAAAATGGAAAGCAACATGAATAATGTTATTTTCCATTTCCAGAAATCAGAAGCCCATTATTGCTGAGCCCATCAAATAGTATACAACAAAAAAATGAATGACTTTTTTAAACACATTGATAAGAATAATTGAAGAAAATGATCCTAATAAAGCTAGAAGCACCAAATTTGCGAGAGAAATTCAGAATTCTTTGGCTTGCTACAAAGAGCTTTATAGAGAGAGGAAGAATGCTACCCATCAGCTGAGTCTCTGCTATTTCGTTAAAAAGTTGAAGATCATCAGCCTATCATTCCAGAGACTTCAAGAGAGCAAAAAAGTAATTATCCAGATTCACCAGATCCAATCCATTTATCATCAGATTGAAGACTGTCAGAAGTATGTAGCGTTTAGGTGTTTATGGCATTGTATTAATTAAATTCATTCATTCAACTATTCATTCATTAAATTTTATGTATTTTGTTTATAAGTATAAATAATTCATTCATTAAAATTTCTTTTGCTTTCATTTTTTTATCCTTCTGAAGAAACCCCTATCTCTATTTCACCCATGCTTAATTCAACTCACTTTACGCGAATATTTCATAGAACCAATTAATCGCGCAAAGCGAGGGACACCTGTAATGTATTTAAGAACCCTCCCAGCAATCAAAATAATCAAAATATCAGTTTTTCATTAAAATAATTCGATTTGAATTATGACTAGGGAGTGTTGTGGGATATTTAATTTGAATTAATTCCTTTAAAGCGTTTTGAAATTAAAATTTTTATAATAAATCAAAATTAGTCCTTACAACTGCGTTATTAATCAGTATTTATAAATAAGTTTAAAAACCCGAAATATTGAATCTTTAAAAATTACAATACTTTATTAATATTTAACTATTTAATTATAAAATACTAGCAAAGTGTTTTCCCGGTGTGCTTGGGCATAGTTTGAAAACATATAAAGCATATTAAGAAAACTATTTTAATTATTTGCATGTTGATTTCTTCTATAGTCTCAATCGGTCAGTATTCATTAGTACAATCCTCTTAATTTCTAGAAATTTCATCAACCTATGAGTCCATATATCTTTTGCTCTTCATTTTGAGAAAGATTTACTTGGAGGAACATTGAAATTTATAATATTGTGTTCTATACTTACCGAAAATTGGTCATTTTACCCATCTTCATTGTATTATCCTCAGGAAGAATATTTTTATTGGAAAATTATTTCATGAATTGATTTCATTTGTTATTTCACACCTCATGTTTATTGAAATGTTATATTATCATCAGATTGATTGAATTACAACTGGCAAAATTATTTGTTCTTTCTGAATTTATTAAAATATAAAATCGCGTGATCATTAATCAATATTATATTACGATGATGTCATTAGCGTGTTTACGCAACGTGTTCTATTCTTATGACGACATCCCGGATTCAAACGAAATCATTTTATCATATAATTTATTAATTATAGTACTTGCTATCTATTGGTGTTGTGTCCAATTTTAATATAGATGTAATCAGAGTATTAGCCTACGATCATGTCATCATCGAGGAGATGTGTCGTCACTGTATCCTCACAGTGTTACGTCACCATGACGTAAGGAATGGAAATCATCTTATTGACGTCACATCTTGAGGTTATGTCATTGTGGCCTAGTATGATTAGACCACAATAGACGTCACCAAACATGAAACAATAGCGATAGATAAACATAGATTGCACATAGCGCCATCTATTGAGTAAATTGTTAAATTCTGTGGAATTTTTTAGATTGTTCATAATTATTAAACAATATTATACTAAAAAAATCACTGAATAGGCCAGTTATTTAAGTTGGACAGTCACAGAATACCATGTCAAGTTTGATGGTTGTAGTTTCTATCGTTTAGCACAGTGGTTCTCAACCTTTTTCTGTTGAGGAACACTTTAATATTTTGAAATTTGGCGGCACACCTAGGCTAAATATTTTAAATAATAATTTAGATTTAACAACGAATTTTTATTAACACATTATTGTATTTATTCTTATTTATTACATTCAGATTACAGAAATACTCGTATTTATTCTTATTACTTACGTTCAGATTGCAGACATACTCATACACGGGATCATTAAATGGCAGCCCTTATTAAGTTATAGTGTCACCTGCAGATTTTGTCTTTTTAGAGAAACTATAATTTTAATTTTTATTCCTTAATTTTTAAATTATGAATAAGGACAAAAAACTTTGGCTGTCGCAGAAATTAGAGGGTTAGATTTTTCTAATGATAACCTATTTATAGTAATCGGTACATTGGTTCGACTGCACGTTTCACTATTAATATATGATTCATATAATTACATACAATTTTTCGCGGCACACTTTCAAAAGTTTGGCGGCAAGGCACAGTGGTTGAAAATCACTGGTTTAGCAGATTACGAGTCAAAACGTACAAACAAACAAATCAACCAATAATCGAAAATATATATAAGATTAATATTGATATAATTTTCCCGTCTTGAAATTAAAATTTATTTAAAAAGTACATTAATAAAAGACAGATTAAATGAAAGATAGAAAAATTGATTTTTATACATTTAATATTGGAATTCCTCAATAAAATTGGGATTGAATCATATAATTTTTATATTATCTTATAAATTCTATTTTCAATCTGACACAAATATTCAAATTTCTGAAGTATAAAATAGATAGATAGATAGATAGAATACAGTAATAATATTTAATAAAACAAATTATGTGATAACGATTTTAATATGCTAAATAATTGGTAAGAAATTTAGTAATCTGAATAAAATTATATTTAAAATCTAATATGTTATTCAATAAAACTATTGTATTCCTAAAATTGGTTTGTTAAATTTTATTCATGATTTATATCTAAAAAATAATTTTTTTCTTTAATATTGTAATGGTGATATCGACAGGATATATTATATACTAAGATTTCTTTTTCAGTTGTATAACTGTTTTAAAATACTGTATATTATTATAAATAAAATAAGATGGTTATTTAGAAAATATATCTTTGCTATTCCACATGCAAAATTTTTCCAGTTCGAAAATTGCACTTAAAATAAAATACAGGAATACCTTGATTATCGCGGTTTACAATTTGATACCAAAATTCCAATTATTGCGCTCCAAATTCGAATTATCGCGACCTCGAGATATAGCCCACTACATATGCAACCAGAATTACATTTGCTCTCAAGGTCTTTAGCACTTCGTTTTTATCCGATGGCGTTTGCTCACCATTCATCAGTATGTCCACATTTACCTGAAGTAGCTGTGGACATGGCCGGCTTAACAGATATAGCAGACGTTGCACCGCATCGGAGCGCCAAAATTATCATTTTCTCAATATTGTTACTCAGCAGTATTGTGTATTGTAAAGTAGATGTTACAAGAAAGCTGCATCGGGCGCCGGGACATCTAGAGTCCGTACTGCATGTGAAAATTTTTATTTCTCATCTTATTTATTGTTTCAATGAATGCTAAAATAAACAACGATGATATCAAGTCTACAGCTATGAAGAAGAAACGTAGAGTGATCAGCTTAGAAGATTAGCACGTTTAACACATTTCTTTCTTCCTGAAAAATCCATTTCTTGAAAAATCCTTGGCAATGATCACACATTTTACATGCATTATTTATCTCGATTATCGCGGTATTTTTCGTGGCAACGATAACCGCGATAATCGAGGAATTCCTGTAGAAATTATTATATAAATTACGAAGAATCTTCGCAATGATCACACATTTTACATGCATTATTTATCTCGATTATTGCGGTATTTTTCGTGGCATCGATAACCGCGATAATCGAGGAATTCCTGTAGAAATTATTATATAAATTACGAAGAATCCCTTCAAAAGTCCTTAGAATTAAAAGAATTGCTTCCTATGAAACCTCTCCTCAGCTATGGATACTAATCATTTAACTAATTATTATTTCCTTATTTTTTCAGTGTCCACACACTTTGTTGTTACAAAGAGTCGTTAGGGAAGAGTGAAACGATAATGGGATTTAAAAATAAGCATGATTATTTTAATATACTGTACATATATATACATATATATATACACACAGTATATATATATATATATATATACACATACCTACAGGGTTTGTCCTGAAAGTACAGGTAGGCCTCGATTAGTGCGAATAATTGGTGTGTATATATATGTATACATATATATACATACCTACAGGGTTTGTCCTGAAAGTACAGGTAGGCCTCGATTAGTGCGAATAATTGGTTCCACGAATTTCTCGCACTAATCGAATTCGCACTATTCGAAGTATTAACTCTATGGAAAATATGGTAATTGGTTCTTGCTTTGTGAGATTCCGGCCATTAGCTAACTTCACAATGAATAACTCTTAAACAGTTAGTGTTAAGTTTATTGTAAATATTTATTTTCATATTTTACATCATTGTTCATCATCTAAATTAATAACTTACCAGGAATTGCGTCTCATATCATCATCAAACCAACCGCCAAATCAAAACTAAAATAGCGAATCGAAAGCGGAAGTTGAGCGCCGCCTGGCCGCCAATTCTGGGTCGAGAATTGAGTGAATAGGCCGATTTGCAATTAAGCATTGCAACTTTATTGAATCAGTAAATTAGTTCCAGATAGCATTAATAAGCGAAGTTAATGAACCAATGAGAAATTTTTAACAAGTTTTCTATTTGTTTATTAGCAGAATACGACACCAAAAGATAACAAAAACAAATTTTTTTCACAAGTTTTATTTTAAATAAAGAAATCAGATAATAAACAAAAGAAAATAAATAATATCGGTAGTACAGCAATATAATAGGCAAATAAATTTGTAAAGATATCCTTATTTAAAAAAATTTAACAAAGAATGCTTTTATGTCGCTCAATCACATCCATTTTTTGCTGTAGCGTAATCACTTCTCTTTTTTTCGTTTCCTGTTTTATCATCAAAAGTGTTCTTCCTTTTATCCATTTCGATACTTTTTAAAAGAGAAAATTCTGTACTCTACTGTATGTATACGATAGCAAAGCTAAATAATAGTACAGTAATGTTAAACAGTTAACGGCAAAAAGCCCATCTTTCTGATGTTTCACCCCTTCAAAATCGTGTGACCGTTCTTGGACTGCTCCTCGTCCGGTTTTACTAACCGAAAATTAACGGTAATTTGTTAATTGACATCATAAAAGGAGCTTTGTTAGTAAGACTGGTCTGTGTTTACAACTCGCATTAATCGAATATTTTCTCGCACTAACCGAAAAACGGTATCAATTTTATAAGTCGCACTAATCGAGGCCTACCTGTAATTGGATTGATACTAGCAAAGACAATTTATTACAGACAACATCACTTATATTTAAAAATCTTCAAAGTAGGGCCCTCGTGAAGTCATTCAGCGCTGCCAACGTTCTTTCCATTGCTCGTATGAACTCACGAACTCCTTCTCCGGGATGCTTTGAAGGTACCACGTCGTGGCGTGCTTTCATCACCCTCTTAAGCCGGGATAACAAAAAAAAGTCGCATGGAGACAGGTCTGGGCTGTACGCAGACTCCCTCTCGAGGGCACCCACCTTGACGTGGTGAGAGGGCTTACCGACTGTCACTATGCCTAAAAAACTAAACATAATGACTATACCTAAAATATTGGAGTTTGATGATGATAATTGTAATAATGTTGATTTTAGAAATGGTTTGTTGGGTTTTCTCATAAATGTATTTGGATGGATAATCTTCCACCTGCAGTTTTATTGATATTAGAAACTGGTCACTGATTGGTTTCTGATTTTAGCCTGACGAGAAAGGATGGAGAGAAGCTTGTACAGTCTGTATTTCAACTGAGGCAGGCTACGTGGATAGCCGAAAACATTTTTGAATAAACGATTTATCTTATTTATTTGGCTTATTGTTTACTTTTATTTAATATCTAAAATAAGAAGTATTTCAGTTTTATTGATTCTATTTAAAAATGACTTGTCAGCAAATACAAAGTTTTGTTAAACTGAATATATAATAAAATCCACATACTTGTAATAACAGGATTTGTTGTAAATCCAGAACTAGGTTTTATTTTTTTATTACAAGTCAACGATGAAGAATCTATGGTTATTTTCAGAGGCCTTTTATGTGATGAAGACTCATTACTTGTTCCATCAGATACACTGCAAGCTAATTTAGAATGGCTTACAGCATTGAGATTTGATGATACCTGATGAATTACAATAAGGGAATTTTCTGTGAAAATATTAATCTTGTAATCCATAATGTAAATTATTATTAATTGTTTACGGATTACATTTTTAACTATCAAATAATTTACCTGATAATTATTTGAAGAACTAACACCTACAGAAGAACGATGCTTGAGGATTGCTGGTACAAGCCTGTTTTTCCTCACCAATTGCTTAATTTTAATTGTTGGCACATGTTTAGATGGTGTAGTAAGTGATGATTTCAAAGGAGATGCACCTATTAGAAATGGAGATGATTTTCCTTGTTCAGGAAAATCAGAGGTTGGTCTATTTTGTAAAAAAAAGAAAAACAAACAAACTCAAACTTTTTAAAATTATTCTCTATTTTCAAATAATAAAATATTTAATATTAAATGCAGTTTTTATATTGGATTATTATAAACAAACAAACTAGTTATCATCAATATTTATGTTCATTAAATAATTTTTAATATTTATTATATTAATGATATGCATTATGACAAATCATATGAATATAATGACATAAGAATATCAAATACAAGTGGTACCTTGGTTAACGACGACCTCGGATAATAACGTGCTTGTAAGAAAAAAATGTCTTGGTTAACGACACAGGCTTTGGTTAATGACTCCTGATTATGTGAACTTCCGTTAATGATGAGTGGTTGTAAGAAAAAAATGTCTTGATTAACGACACAGGCTTTGGTTAATGACTCCTGATTATGTGAACTTCCAACAAAATAGAGTTCTATAACAGCTCGTCATCGCATCACGTGATTCGTTAGCTCAGTTGTTAATCGTTTTTTTTTTTATCACAATCAATTCAAATCCGACAATATCATTTAAAATTAATAAAAATTATAACCATATAAAAATATATTTAAGTAAATGATAATTAACAAATAGTAATGAAAACAAATTATTTAATTAATTAAAAATAGACATGCAACGGTTCACTAGTTTTTAGTTTCTTAATGATGATTTCTAGACAATTATTATTTTAAATTCTGTGAACAAAGTCTGATTCTATTGTTTGTTTGTGTTATATATTACTTGACACCTGCAAGTGATGTGACGTCACAGTTTCGGATTCCATTAGAAGAAAAAAGTCTGTTCGAGATCCTACAATTCATATAGACAATAAATCGGCAAATGCGTGTCACTGTTAATTCGCCATCAAGACAAAATCAAATCTTATCTATATAATAATTGTTGAATCTATAAGATGCTGTGTTTATGGGTTCGTTTGTCAAAAAACTCCAAAGTGAACCCAATTATCCTTCTGGGGGCTTGTTTGTCAAAAAACTTCGAAGTGAGCCAAATTATCCTTCTGGTATTCATTTGTCAAAAACTCCGAAGTGAGCCCAATTGTCTTTTTGGTGAAGATTGATAATGAAGTGAGCCCAATTGTCCTTCTGGTGAAGATTGATAATTAAAAACTGTTTTTGTGACCAATTCATTTCATTAATGTTAATTTTTTTGTAGCAAATATGGAAAAAATAAATATTTTTTCCATATTTGCTACAAAAATTTTAAATGTGTTTTATCTGCATTTTTAATATTTACTATGGTTGTGGGAAGGAGCCGCAACGAATTAATCAATTTTCAGTTAAATCCTATGGGGAATCGCGCTTTGGATAACGACAGTTTTGGTTAACCAAGGTACCACTGTATAATATAAATTGGATATGAATTTAAAAAAAAAGTAATATACAATGCTGTCATTCAGCTAGTTCACATAAGTTAGGGAAAACTAAATGTTTGGAGAACAGAAAACTAACAATCACAATTAAATTCTTGAAATATTGCTAAATGTTTTACAGCATAAGTGAAATGAAAGCAATAATAAATTATACTAGGGGGTCAGTATAATAGATTTACTAAAAATCATACATAATTATTTAAAAATAGTTGGTTTTAACAAATTGACTCTTACAACTTCATACAAGCATATTAAACAATAAAAGTGTGTATTAATATAGAATTATATAGCATCATGTCTATTCTACAAATTAGTTATTAGTTATAGATAATTTTCTTTTTGAGTAAAAATAAACCAAACCAGTTGCTAATTATTTTGAATGACAACACTGCATATATGTATATATAACTTTTCATGATAATTAATTTAGATACAACTTCCACATTTAAGGTGCTTTTTTTTCACAAAATTAAATGTCAAAATATTTAAACTGAAAAAATTTCATACCAATAAACTAAAGCGCACTTAGCAGTTGAGATCACTCCTAAATTTTTATTTAGTAGCTAACGTTTTCAGTATTTCCTACCACCTTCAGGCCACAAAAACTCAAATAAGTTTGAATATTTAACCGTTTACTTATAGCAACAAGACATTGCTATGGTGACTTATTCTCAATCAGAATTTCCTTTTTTTTCAAATAAGTTTGAATATTTAACCATTTACTTATAGCAACAAGACATTGCTGTGGTGACTTATTCTCAATCAGAATTTCCTTTTTTTAAATCAGAATATTTCACTTCTATAGATAAAGCACACATACATAACATTACAAAACATTAACACATACTGTATAGTACGCTTACACATATATCGTCTTATAATGTATACTTCAGTATTCGCTATAAAATATAGTCCATACCTTTCACCATCATTATAATTGTTTCCTACTCGCTAATGTTTCCATTGCATAAGTCCATGTAGGACAGAGCTCCACTGCTGGTCTATAATTCAACAAGTTCTCTGTATTTTGTCTCCTCAGTATCTCTAGTTCTGTTGTCACGGCCTGCTTAATTTTTTTTTGATCAGTTTTATAATTTCAGCACTGTCCCATTCTATGTGTAAGTCCTTATTGTAAGCTTCTATTACATAAGGAAAATAATTTTAATTTATAAATAATAAAATTTATTTTATGGACTCTGTACAATTAATAAAAGCGAATATATACATATACATATTTGCTAAAATATGTTAGAAACCAACAAGTATGATTTATAATAATGAATGAAGCAAGGTCGGTAATAATAGATGTTAGGATATTAGACATTATATTTTATTGTTAAATATACGCTATTTTAACTTCTGAAGCGAAATTCTGTTTTGGTGTGATATAGATCTATTTAGACTCAAAAAAAGTTATACATTTCCGATCTGTTTCGTACAATAAAATATTTCTATATGTATTCATTTGAGCATTCATCAATAACCGAATATTTTTATTAATGGAAAAAGAAAGATAAAAATAAATTATGAATAAAAATACGGTTAACAAATTAATTTCTTTCTGATTTAAGAAAATTTTTATTATTAAATAAGGATTATAATTATCAAGAACAGGAGAAATATTGACGCTTATCAATAGATATGTTAAACAAGGAATTGTAAAATATACGAAAAATAATTTTTCTAAGCATAGTAGTATCTCTTCATATTATTAGCGAGTCACAATACTCATAAGATTTAAATTATAGGTTTTTTAACATCACTAATAAATAAAGAGGATAATGCAGATTCTATTACATGCTATATATATCTGAACTGTAAAGGATGGGATTTGATGATCGGATTCGGATCGATCATATAAATTTCTGGGATGTAAGCCTTGAATTCTATCTCGGATGGAAAGCCAAAGTTTATCCATAAGGTTAATCTAGTCGAAATTGTAGGTTAGGATAAAACTGATTAAATTTCCAATAAATTTATATTTCTTATAAATTAAATAAATTCGAATTAACATAAAACAAACAAATTCTAATATCTATTTGGATTAACAATTGATTTTAATAATAAGATAATTTTATCGAATAAAATATTATTATAATCAATTCATAAATAAATAAAAAGTTAATTTATTAAAAATAATACAAATATAAAACTTGGATACTTTTACATAATGAATAAATTTATGACATAACAAATTAATTTGCTTTAAATTATATACATTGATGGGATTGATGAATAAACAACCAAGCAATTTTTATTCTGAAATATATTGTTTATCAAAATCTTCAGAACTGTTTAACTGTATCAAAGAAAATTCCTTTTCTAACGTATGGTTGAGATCAGCTTTGAATGATAAGGACTTGTCAAACTTTCCTAAAATACTAAGAAAAACTGGGATGACAAATAATGAGTGAAATGCAGTCTGAACAGCAATCAAACAAATAAATTTAAAAATGCTTTGAGTAACATAGAATGGCAAAAATGCTAAGATCAATACTCCTATTATAGTAGAAAGTGATCCTTGTAGAATTGGAAAACCAACCTCATACAGTGATTTTCTAATTCTCTCTTTTGAACTCAAATTATTGCTCATTGTAAAAGCATAAGAGATATGAGTAGGGTAATTAATAGAAAATCCAATACAGAGGATAAATATTGTTAATGTTAACATATCTAAATTGACATTCCATAAGCTTATATATCCTATTGTTTCTAGTATAATACAAAATATTATGGATGATACGCACACAGAACAAGTGAAATTTGGCACAAATATAAAGAATATTAAACTTATTAGAGCCGCACTTAGTAAAGCTACTTGTATAGTCATCTCCAATATAATATTCGCTTGTTCTAATAAATGAAACATTAAACTATGTATGATTATTGAAATCGGAGAATGATCAACAATATCATTGAGATCTCTTAGAGTCTGTAGTTCAGTATCTTGGTTATAAATGTCTATTGTAGGTATCAGAAATCTGCTCGCCACAATATCAGTATAATTATCATTAAAAACTATATCTAAAGTAAATTCTCTGGCTTGACGAAACTTCAGAAACACAAAACGGAGCCCATCAATGAAATCTTGTTTGTCAGACATATTATATCCTCTTAACAAAAATTTCCCAGCTGGATGATTCATGAACATCTTATAATATTTTAACCAGGATAACCTCAAGGAAGAATCTGCTAAATGAGGATGGTCTTCAAATTTTCTTAAGATATCTTCGATAGAATTTTGTACACACTCGTCCGCATAATTCAAAGGTTGATTAAATACTATATGCACAGGATAAGAATATTGTCCAAAAGAGTGATACATTGAATCTGCAAAATTTCTGACTGAAGAATTGGTTTTAAAAAGATCAAAGATGTTACCACCTGGATAAATTCTTAACAATCCCCAAAGGCCAATTCCTAGATTAGCAAAAAATGCTATTATCACTATGATTTTAATTGTGTTATTTGTTAAAATATATCCTAATTTATCTCTGAACTGCATCATGAAGAATTCCTCTTGACGATTCTTTTGTTCTGGTTCTTCGTGCATGGTTTCTAGCAAAATTAAATATATATATTAGTAATATAGTTTGAAATTATTAATATTTGTTTATATTCATACAGTATATACTACTTACTTTTAATCGGGATATATCTAAAAGTAAGGGGATGAAGTCTTTGCTTTTCACGAAATCCAGTTAAAGCTAAGCATGCTCCAAAGAAAGTCAACTGATATACATAGGTGAAGAGCATGGCACTCGCACTAAAGGCACAGAATATTCTCATACTTGGAAAAGGAGATGCAATTCCAATGCAAAATGATAGAATATTTGTAAGAGAAGTAATTGTGATCGAAATGGCAGCTTCCGAAAACGTTTCGCCCATTCTTTCTTCTACATTTTTCATATGATCTGTTTTTCGCCAAGCTGCTATTAACACGAAAGCATCATCGATTTCTGTACCTAGAATAATTGGAATAATTATTTTTTATTATAAATGCAAATAAGTTCATTTATATTTTTTCTTGTAAATCATACCTACTTAAAACGACGTATGCAGAAGCTGGGATGAAATCTAAATATTCAATGCCTGCGAGAAACATTAATCCAAATCCACTTGCAATGGCTAATCCAGCAGAAATACAAGCAGAAATTCCAAGCCACGGTTTACTCCTGATCCAATCATTAGTCATGCAACTTATGAGAGAAAATGCAGACACGCTAATAACGACTGCAGCTATTAATGGTAACAGTATCTCGCTGAATTTCTTTAGTTCTTCCTTAACTCCTTCCCAACTTAAAATATTTACATTAATATTATCAAAGCTTATAGTGGTGATCATTTCGTGTAATTTTAATTGCCATTTATCAATCAATATACTCTTGCTTGAATCGCTGGTATCTACTCCATAAAACAATCTGGCAGCTTTGAAATCTCTGACATAGCCTAGATCGTCTAATTTAACATCTCCAATATATAGCATATATGGCGTAAAATAATAAGTGAAATCATTTATATCCAGAGGAAATTTAATATTATATTTTCCATCTGGTATCTCTGTTAAATGCGTCATTGTTTCTAAAACTAAATTGTCAAGACATCTATCTAATCTGTAAGCACACAGATCTTTATATTTATATACACTATTTTCCGATGTCACAGTAATGTTTTGGATTAATTCGTCTAAAATTTTAATTTCTCTGAAAATATTCTCTTTGAGTAGTGATCCTCCGTCTTTAGCAGTTATCTGAATAATTATAATTTCTTTCCTTTGCATTATTCGAGCTACATCAAAAAATGAAGTGTTGACAGGGAATAGTGACTCGACAATATTTTTACTTCGATGAGCTCTTCCATTCTGCGATATAAATAAATAATCAGTATCTCTGTTGATTTTTATTTTCATTACTCCGGTACAGAGAAAAGCTGATATGACAACGGGTGAAAGAAGAAAATATAATGGATGCCTTCCGATCAATCTTCCCAAATATGAAAACTGAAGAGAAAGCACTTGCTGAAAGCACTTGATATTCATTTTTTATATCTGAAAATATAAAATTTTTGTTAAGATATTTAAATGATTATTTCTGTCTAAATTAATTATAAAAATTAATAAATTGGCTGTTACATATTAATTTTAGAAATTATTAATAAGCTTAAATGTTTATTTAAATTTAAAGCATATAATAAAAATATTAATTCTCTGTTTATTTCTATATGACTTACATAGATATAATATAACTTTTAAGAACTACTTATTAAATATTTATTTTAATACTTAATAAAGAATAAAATTCATTTTTAAATATTAATCTATAAAAGCTTCTTCCTTTTTAAAAATTAATGAGAAAAATTTCATCCTGCCTGATTTCCTAATGTCATGTTATTAATTTTAATGAAATGAATATTAATTTCCTAACTGTTATAATTAAAGTATCTGACAACTATTATATTATGGAGCGTTATTTAAATTATTTAATTCAAAATTTCATTGAGTTATCAATATTTTAATATAATTCATGAATATCCCAAATTTTATGACACTATGAGCCACATAGGAGAATCTCGAATACTTGAGAGCCGTAATCAGTTTCTTTCTGGATCAATGAGAGCCGCATATATTTTTCGAGTAATCTTAACAAGGAATTTAAAAATTGCTTATTATATATTTCACCTGCATTTATTTCATATAGATGCATACTACTTTTTACAATAAATGAACAAAGTACAAATATATTATTTTTAAATGTTAAATAGGTATTTGCTTCCAAGTTAACTATTGACATTCATGATATGGATCCATATTTGAGCCATTATGGATCTAAAGTATATCTAATTTCGCTGTTGTATTAATCCATAATTCTCAAACATTAAATATATCTGATTGTTTGAGATTTTTACTGTTTTATTCCGATTACTATTTTATCTTCTGTTATTTGTACGCATATAGATAATATAATACACAAAAAATTTTAACTAATATATTTTGTTAATGAAAATTTTTCATTGACAAAATATCTTCATTAACTTAACAAATTATTTAGTTAGTTTCAGGACTTTTATGCGAATTTATCGAATAACTGCATAAAAAGAAATAAATGAAAAAATAAAAATGGGGCATTTGTCTATCAAAATAATAAGGCTCTTATATATATATGGTTTTAGAATAATGAATGTGAAACACAATTTAAAAAAGTTTTTTGTCTAATATGGCTTACTTGTCATTCAAATAAATGACTCTCTGTATTTTAACACGTGTACAATTCTTAAAGTTTTTTTCTTTCGACATTGATTTAATCGATAGAAATAATCAGATTAAGGTCGGTAAATTTGTTTTTGTATGAAATATCAACTTAAAGAATATAAAGATATCCGTAAATAACTATGATATTCTAGTTTTATATATCTCTTTTTGAATTATTTACATTTGATCTCCTACATCAATAGTTATGTTTACAAACCAAAAACGAACTAAATTTCTTAATAATGATAAAATTCGTTTGTGTAATAGGGATTGCATCCAATAATCTATTCATATCATCAACCCAGATAAATTATATACAGTACTGAACTGTTATACCATACATTATACAGTAACTGATTTAAAAGTGTGATAAATAAATTGCATGTTTCGATTCTTTTTTCGTTTTATCTAGTCTGATTTTTGGGATATGAACAGACCTAATTTCTTAAAATTTTGTTTGCAACATAAAAATGTACATCTATGGATTGATGATCACCATTAAAAACGACATCTTGCTTGCTGCTTTCAATTAATTTCTATTTAATCTCTACTGAATAATTAAATAATAAATACTTTTAGATTAAAAATGTTCATATTTTTTAATAGATAAATTAATATAGTCTGATTTTATTTGGCGTAGAAGAAGCGTTACATAATTCCGATTTCGATAAAGATACGGTATGTGAATACTATAATTGCTAATTATGTCTAAACATTTTGAATGATGTGCAATGAAATTTATATATTTTTATGTTTATTACAGCTTTTTGATACAGAAAAAAATACGATTCATGGCCGTTATGTGAATATTAAGTAGCATTTGATTCGAGTGTAAACCAGTTCCTCGGGTGATAAGTACATTAATATAATTTATAGACAAATTAAACAACATTATTTCGCATAATTTTTTAATACTATGTTAATTATTTATTAGGGAACGGCATTCTATTATGAAGAAAGTTTTCTTTTCCGTTTTTCTTAATATATTTTAATTTTATTAATTGGTTTTTGTTAGAATATTTCACTTTATTTTAAAACATTGCACAACATTACATTTTCAATATTATTTGTACAAAAATTGAAAAAAATTTTTTCACGTTTTATCTAAGTATTTCAATATAGAACATTGAAATATAAATTTAAGCTAGAGTGATAAATTTTAAATACATTTTTTAAACAAAGGATATAGCTAGCATTCAATCGGACAAGACCTGGAGGTATAATCTGATAACAATATATAAAATATTGATTTACCTTTGTTTATAAAAACAGGAAATCTCTCAATCAATATCATAAAGTAAACAACATGCAAAAATATCTCTATGAAATTTTCAGTATAATCTGATAACAATATATAAAATATATATTGATAACAATATATATTAACAACAACTGATAAAAATATTATATTATCAATATATATTAACAACAATATATATTAACAACAATTGATAACAATATTATAATCAATATATTTTATATATTGATAACAATATATAAAATATTGATTTATCAATCAATATTTTATATATTGTTATCAAATTATACCTCCAGGTCTTGTCCGATTGAATGCTAGCTATATCCTTTGTTTATAAAAACAGAAAATCTCTCAATCAATATCATAAAGTAAACAACATGCAAAAATATCTCTATGAAATTTTCACGTAAGGCTAAGCAAATATAAGCATGATTCTCTTTAATGATGATTCATACGAAGTTGCTGAAATTATTCGACAATTTTTTGCAACTAACTTTATAATTGAATTAAATTTTATTAGTAAAATAAAGGTGCAAGATTATTTTCAAGATCACACGTTTTATTGCAACTTACTTTATAATTAAATTAAATTTTATTAGTAAAATAAAGGTGCAAGATTATTTTCAAGATCACACGTTTTATTAATAGCTTTAGTCTGAATATCTTCTTTTTGTATAATCACACACTCTACAAAAGTCACATGAATACTACTACATAAATATACTCTTACATAAAATGTAATAGCAAAAATTTAATTATTTTGTGATATTTTTACTATTACAATTTATGTAGAATCTTCTTACCATAACATTGTTATGATATTTATAATGTTTCAGGAATTGGATTCTTTTTAGGCATCTTCTATGTTGCGTATCAGTTGAATTAAGTAATGCAAAAGTCAGTGAAGAACAAAAAATTCCAAGTGCAAGATGCGATAAGAACTGTAGAGCAACCCCTTCATGCATGTAATGAATGGTAAATGTCAGTGGGTCATAAATCCAGTTTTTTTATTATTCTCAGCAAAAGAATAAATCACTTGTTTTGTGAAACAGGCCGAATTTTGTTTTCCTCCTCTTGCAACAAATAGCACAAAACTAATTAACTTCAACTAAAAAATTGCTTACTGACATCAAATGTTAATAATTGGCGCCTTTAACATATTTTAAGTTAAGTTAATTTATATTTAGCACACGAACTGGAGAATGGATACGGGACATGCTTTGTGTTTTTTTATTATTAAAAGTAAAATCTACAACGATAGTGAAAAGTTTTCGAAGAAGAAGAAAATAAGTTCATTGCAAAATAATATTTACCAAATTAATTAATGTTTGAAAATTAAATTAAAACTTAATTACAACATCTAATTATCTACTTATTTAATTTACGGCAATATTCAATATACATTTATCACATTAGCAGACTATTCTACTCGAAATTTTTCTCTTAGAAATTCTTAAAGCAATTTCGAAGTTTAAGTGAAAAATTCTAAATTTTCCCTGACATCTGAAGGACTAAAGAATTCTATATAAACTTATTATTATATCTTGCAAACTAGATTCACTTATACGTATGTTGTCTTTCCTAGAAACTATACCAAATATATGACGTAAAGGATGACATTTATTGTTGACCTGTTCAAAACTACTTAATTATAGGTACTGCTACAGGTTTTGAAGAGATTTAGTAAATACCACCCAATAATTCTAAAGAATAAATTAAAATATATAAACAACAATTGTTTCTTTTAAAACTTTGTTGGTTTAACAAAAAAAAAAAAGAATTTTTATTTATTATGAAGAAAAGGCTAAAAACAAAAATTTGTTTATAATAATAAATTGTGTATTTTTACCTGCTTAAAGTGCTTATGGATTTCTTGTATTTTTTAGAGACAGCAGAAATTGATAGTTTGATTATTTTAAAATAGTTTAAAATGTACTTTTTTCAGTTATTGGAACAGAAATTATTTTTTTCTTTTAAATATATTTTATTGCAAAATTATTATTCTCCTTATTATTCCTAAAATTCTTCCAAATCAATTTTAATGGTAATAACATATTAGAAATTTAAAGAATTTTGATTTACTACAGTTCTGTTTTAAAAATAAACTATAAATTTTAATATTTAATAATTAAAAAATATTTTTTTATAGGACTCAAATGGGTTATGCATTACAAATGAAAGGAAAACCAGATCAAGCCTTGAAATTATATAATCAAGTATTGAAACAAAGGTATGTAAAATTATATTAATTATATTTTACTTTAATTTTTATTTAGTATTCATTATTAAAAAAGTTAATTAAAATTAATTTTCTTATACAGCAATTAATAAAACTAAATAAAACATTTATTCAAGAAATCACAGCATATTAACAATAATTCAATAAAATTTGAAAATGCTTAGAGTTTACTTAGAATTTTAATTTATAATAAGAAAGATCTTACTATATTTCTTATTTTCAGTTAGCCATATAATAACATATTATAATATATTCATGAAATATTATTATTCTCTTTTTTAATATTGCTTTATATAGTAAATTTTTTTACTTGATCCAAGCTTTTATTGCTCATTTGGCAATAGTAATTATATACAGTGGATTCTGCTTAATTGGGACATGTCGGGACTAAGCCATTTTGTCCCAATTAAGCAGCTATTCCAATTAAACAAAGTAATAATAAATTCTAAAATAAAATATGTAATTCATAGATAGATAAATAAAAATTGGTAAAAAAAATAATAATAATTAGGTACCTATTTTAATGATTTATTAAAATAGGTACCTAATTATTAGTTTTTTATTGATCTCCTCTGACTTCATCTTCAATACTGGGCCACTGATATTCACGCCTCACCTGTTAACTATAGAAATCCATTGATCTAATGTTTCTTCAACTTCTGGATCCTTTATATCACACTTTCTTTTGAATGTTCCTGGAATTTCTTTCTGTAATGCCCACTCCTCACGCAGTTGATTTTCTTGTTGTAGGAGACGCGCTATGTTAGATTTTGGTTTATTTCAGCGAGTCTATGATAGCTTGTATTAAATGGCTGGCTTTTAATTTTATTCAACCAAGCAATTCTACTTGAGTGTAAAATCCTTTCTTGACATCTTGGCAAAGATTAATGTATGTATGTATTGGCATACTTTCGAAAAATCCCTAAAATACATCAAAAATTGAAAACTCCTTTTCTGCTATTGTCCCAATTAAACGTTTAAATTATGTATTAGTTTATTAGTTTGGTTTCCGTTCTTTGAGATCGCAATTATGCGTTGCCCCAGTTAAGCGGAATCCACTGTATTAATAATAATCTCTGGTAACATTTTCAGTTTTCTATGGCCCTGCTCAGCCAGTTCTCTTGGTGGTCCAATTAAGCAGAATCGACTGTTTTGTGTTAACTTGGACAATATTAAATGAGGACCTACTGTATTGCAATGTAAGCGGAATCCATTGTATTCATTTGAACAGAATATGGTGAATAAAATCAAGTTATATTGGTTTTGATCAAATAAATAATTTCTCAGCATAGTTTCTTAATGAAGTTGTGATTTATCATTTTGCAAAATTTAATCATCACTTATGGCAGTATTTCTCAAATTTTGAATACTATATTTTCTTTAAAAATTTTAATAACAGAGATATTTCCATCTCAGGTAAATGTAATTTGGAAGATTATAATAATAATTTATTTGAAAATAAATAATTATATAAATCCAAATATACAGCCAAAATCTAGTCCTTGAATTACAAATAATTATTAAAAGTAATGCAGTATTTCAATTACGCTTATATATACTTATTTAATTAATTTTTTATAACTTAACAGTTCAATTATAAAAATATTATTATTTGTTTAAATACTATAAGCATTAATTTAAAATTATATAAAATGATTAAATATTTATTATTTAAATATTTTATAAGATTAAATCTTAGCACGATAATCTCTGTATTAAATGATATTTTATAATGTTAAAAAGATATTCTTCAAATATTTCTATCCCTGTAACACTTCAGTCTGTAAGGAATAGATATTAGTTATTGATGATATTTGCATTATATGAAATTCAACATCAAAGAAAAATGTTTATGCAATTCTTTAATATGGATAAATCACTTTAAGTTAGGTAAAATTTGATTTGTTTTGTATATAATAGAATTTATCACAGGTTTATAACAGTTTATCAAATACTTCACCCCCTTTCGACCTTCAAACAACAAGGTAAATTCATTGAATTTTAGTTGTTGTCAACGTAGTTAAAAGAAAGATAAATATCATTTTATTTTTATTATTGAGGAAAAATTTTAATTTCTAAACAGAAAACAAATCTTTTATCAAAAGAAAATATGATTTTATTTTTATTATATTAGTTTTAATTCATTTCTTAATCTGTTCAAAGCGGATTAAATATTTGATATCATATAAACATTATAATTGTTATTTATATGATATCAAATATTTAATTAAGGATAATTTGTTGAATTTCAATTAAACATTATGAAAAATAAAATGTTTTAAGTAGTCTAACAAAAAGTGTCTTTCTCACAAAAGGCATTGAAGCTACAGGAAATGAAAAATTACTTTTTTAGAATAATCTTTAACGTTATTTACATAAAAAAAATATTTAAGTAGTCTAACAAAAAGTGTCTTTCTCACAAAAGGCATTGAAGTTACAGGAAATGAAAAATTACTTTTTTAGAATAATCTTTAACGTTATTTACATAAAAAAATCAATTTTAATTCGAAATTTTAATTTAAATAATAATCTTATTAGAAAACATTTAAACATCAATAATTTAAATTTTGAACTTTTAAGAAATTGGTTAGCGTAACTCATTAATTTACGTAGTCATATAAGGTATCATTAAAATTCAAATTTCACACGAAATTAAAATTTTAATTTATTGTTGCTAGTTCATAAAATTCAAATTTTATATATGCTTGCTTAATAAAGAATAAAAAATTAAATTATGATGATAATTAAGCAGAAACAATTTTATATTTTTATTAAGAGCTAGTTCATAAAATTCAAATTTTATATATGCTTGCTTAATAACGAATAAAAAATTAAATTATGATGATAATTAAGCAGAAACAATTTTATATTTTTATTAAGACAGACTATACGCAATTTGCTTATTAACTAAATACTGACTTCGTTTGTTATTGTGACAAAATTTTCTTTTTATCAATATAAGATGATTATATTATTATATAAATTATTTAAGTACCAATTTTCGGATTGTATATAGATAATCCTCATTGAACAGATCGTTCTTGTACATTCTTTTCTGCTTCACAAATCGTGTATTAAAGAAAAGCAGGAATTTTTCTATAATATATTCATGGCATAGCACTGTTTTTCTAGTGAATTTGGCGACATATACTTAAAATATTGTTTAAAATTAATATTTATTCGAAATATTTAAAGTGCTAATTATAATATTTCAAATATACTTATTATATATATTCATTTTTAGTGCGTAGATTTTTTAAAACAATTTTTCTCTTTATTTATCTGTTGAATATTTTAAAAATTTATTATGATGATTTGCTTCGTTTATGACTGAATTCAAAAGAAAAGGTCATCATAGAGAGAGTTGGAATTAAAATTATTTTCACTGATTTGTGATAGCTTGATCGATAATAAGTAGCTAAATTTATTCATTATTATAAAGTCATTGGGAACTTTCCACAAAATACAGAACTTAAGAAAAAGGCTATAGAAGAAAATATAGAACAACCATATGTTCTATTTTCACTCGTCATTTTGATGAATTAAATAACTAGTTAGAATAATAATTACGAAAATATAAAATTACCATATTGTATGATTATCGGACGGTGCATATTTTACAGTATACTTTCTATATTTAAATAATTTAATACATTAGATGACTGATAACTTACAGACGTTTCTTAAGAATTTTAGATGGATATCTTTAAATTAATTTCGACCTCATTTTAAATTCAGAATTAATGTAGAACATGTAGAAGTTAAGACAAAAATAAATAAATCTAAAATAAGTATATTTATAAAAAAATTCTAATTTTTATTAATATCCTTATTCTTTTTGTAATCAGCATTCTCTTAACGGTAGAAATATAATAATGAATATGCTGGTTTATATATAAATTTTAAGATTTGTCTGCCATTTTTATTAATACTGTACTATAAAAATTCGTGATGACTAATTTTAAGATTTGTCTGCCATTTTTATTAATACTGTACTATAAAAATTCGTGATGACTAATTTTTTTGATTTATAAAAAACTTTTAAGGAAAAATATAAATTTTAGAAAATAAAAATATCTTCTTACCTTGAAAATGTTCTTGTTTATCTATTAAACAACATTCATAATTGAGAGTTATATATAATTTATATCATTCATTCTGTTGGATTGATCGCAGTTTGATCATGAAAACTTATTAATATTTCCTATTAATTCGTCTAAATAACATTTTCCAGAACTAACTAAGAATGAAGCAGTCTCACAGGAATATACTCCAAATATGATAGACCAATATTTTCGTAAAGTTTCCCTTATCTAGCACTAGTAACATAAGAACAGGAAAGACGACAAGTAAGGAAAAATTTCACGATTAAATATTTAAAAAGTAAAAAGTTCATTTGATAAATGATTCCAGGTAAAAAGTATCCTATAAAGTTCCACGTTTATAAGTCGATGTAAGCTGTTGCTTTTTGATTTATTCAAGTTTAGAAAAGAAAAATCGAATCAATTAAAAAGATAAATTAATTGGGTCCTGTGCCAGTTATGTTATTTTCGTAGCTACCGAATAACGTTTCTATTAAAGGATTGTAATCTTTATCCCATATTTACATCGCATCCTACGGCAATAGGAAAATGCCTGCCGAAAATCGATCATATATATATTCTAATATAGACGAACTTAAAATTTAATTATAATAAAAAAAGGTATATATTATCTTAATTTAAATAAAAAAATCTACTAAAAATATTCGTTTTTATGTACATTATATAATTAATAATGCGGCTCTTTATATCATTTTGAATCGGTTTAATGATTAACCCAGTTTATTGAGAAACGAGGTCTATCGTTCCTATAAGATAAAAGGATTTAGGAAAATAGAATTCGAGAAACAAAATACTATATTAGAGAATCAATAATGTTTTTTTTAATTTTTAAATATAAAATTTTTATAAATAAAATCAGAACTTAATATTAAATATAGTGTTTAAATCTAGAGTCATATTTGGTAAACATTTAACAAAAAGTCCAGTTTCATCCATGTTAAAAACATTAACAGGCTGATACTCCTGTAAAATTGGTTTTAAAATGTAGTTTCCACTGGCTACAATCTGTCTCAGATATGCATCCACTTTCCCCAGAAATAACTTTTTCTTTGATTCCATGATGCTGCTTAAATTTGTCTAACCATCCAGAATTTGCTTGGAACACCTCATGTCCTAAATTCTGTGCATATTCCATTGCCTTTTCCTTTATGACATCTCTCACCATCTTCAGCCATTTCAACACTGCTTCGTCCACATCCTCACACCATTTTCAGCCATTTCAACACTGCTTTGTCCACGTCATCGTACTTATATGTCCTTATCGTTTTCTGTCAGCTTCTGCAACTCATGACTTTTTAAAAAGAAATTCCCAATTGTTTAGTATTGTTGACACAGTACTTTGTGGAATCCTGAATTTCTGCACAACATCTTTTTTCTCACTCCACAGTCCACATCTTTTAGCAATTCCACTTTTTCTAAACACTCAACAACTTTTTCTTTGACATGGTAAACGTTTTAATAGAGCTGAACAAAGGCTAACTAAAATCTCTCTGTTCAGTTTTGGTTTTAAGCCAATTAACACAAGTAACATACAAAATCGAAACAAGCTCTAGAACTTTACACTAATCCCCTCTACAGTACAGATTGACACATCCATTTTGTTTATTTGTCAGCTTTTTCTAGCCAGACCCAATTAAACTCCTTACCTTTCCTTTTCCCTTGCCTCTGAAATTAAAATTTTCAATATATAGAAATTTCATGGGACTAACAAAAAGCTTTGATATACGGAGAATTTCGATATATGGAGGTCCGACTGTATTTGGCTTTAAATATTACATATAATCATTAAAAGTAAATCTATGTATCTTTATATAGCCACAAATTATACAGTGTGAGAATGAGTCCTATGCCATATTTAGATTGCATATATTTATACTAAAATATGTATAAAAATCTTATGTCTACTTCTAACTGCTAACAGTTATTTAATATTAATACTAACATTTATTTGAACAAAGGACAAAAGAAGCAACAGACAATTGATTCATATATTGATGATAATTCAATGTTGCATTTTGCTTCTGTCTTACTTCAGAAATTATTTCAACTGACTTTCAAGCATACAGTATTTCAATTTAGATAACTGTTCAATTCTGGATTGCACACCTTGAAATTCATTATGAGGTGACTAAGCCTTGCTTGTTGAATCTCATCTTTCAATGTTTTAGTTTATCCAATCACAATGTGATGCTAGATTGAAGTCAAAAAAATTAGTTATTGATGAAAAGGAATGAATTATCTAAAATTTGAATGCTTTGCTCATCTTATATATTTTGTAGCAATTAACAATAGGCAGATGAAAAAAGTATTTACAGGTAATTAGCAACTGTTATAAAATATACAATTGTCTTTCTATAATTCTTTCAAATGACTGTCTTTATGCACATCTAACAAATAGTTGTATAGATACACTCAGCCCTCGATTTACACGGTACATACATTCCTGGAAAATCGTGCAAAACGAAACCGTGTAAAACGAGACGCAGAATTCATACAAAATAGAAGGATATGTTCAATTAAACTGTAAACCGTGTAAATCGATCTAAAGAAGATAATGAAAATCGAGGATATGTTCTTTATAACCGTGTGTAATATGAGATAAGGATTAAAGGAAAAAAAGGGGATTGGTTCATTAATTTTTTCTGTGTAAAATGAGATAAGAATTAAAGGAAAAAAAGGGGATTGGTTCATTAATTTTTAGAGACAGAATTTATGGTTGGAAAAAAAGGGATTGGTTCATTAATTTTTAGACACAATTTAATGCTTATTTTTTCTTTATTTTTGAAAATGAAAACATAAACATTAATTAACATCGAATACGGCACAAAAAAAATTAACAATATTCCGTACAAATAAAAATAAAAGCATTCAAATAATTAACAATATTCTGTACAAATAAAAACAATAAAAGCATTCAAACAAATTAATAATAATCCGTACAAATAAAAACAATAAAAGCATTCAAACATAAATAGGAACAATATTCTGTACAAATAAAAATACTGAAAGCATTCAAACATAATTAGGCGAATTGCAAATGTAAGTTGAGTTTAGTTGAACTGCGAGACTTGGACAATAAAAGTTAATAATGAGCGCTGCAAGCCTGAGGCTGAGTTTAGTTGAACTGTGAGACTTGGACAGTAAAAGTTAATAATGAGTGATAAATTGTGAAAGCGAAAGTGGACTAAGAACTGTGAGTTATTCTGTTTAAAGACATACAGA
Organism: Olivierus martensii; assembly: GCA_000484575.1. Taxonomy (NCBI): domain Eukaryota; kingdom Metazoa; phylum Arthropoda; class Arachnida; order Scorpiones; family Buthidae; genus Olivierus; species Olivierus martensii. Next base: position 34,256 of record AYEL01063411.1, read on the forward strand.
TAAGTGTTGTATGAGATAATTATCGGATTTTGTATTGAATTTAGTAACTAGTGTTGTATGAGATAATTATCGGATTTTGTATTGAATTTAGTTATGAAAGTGGACTAAGAAGAACTGTGAGTTATTCTGAATTAAAGACAGATTAGTATTATATGAGATAATTTTCGGATTTTGTATTGAATTTAGTTATAGTGAAACAGAAAGTGGAGTAAGAAGAACTGTGAGTTATTCTGAATTAAAGACATAGATTAGTGTTGTATGAGATGATTATCGGATTTTGTATTGAATTTATAGTGAAACAAGATTATTTTGTTGAAGAACTGTCAGTTATTCTGAATTAAAGACATAGATTAGTATTGTATGAGATAATTATCGAAAGTTCTTCTGAATTAAAGACATAAATTAGTGTTGTATGAGATAATTATCGGATTTCTGAATTAAGACATACAGATAAGTGTTGTATGAGATAATTATCGGATTTTGTATTGAATTTAGTAACTAGTGTTGTATGAGATAATTATCGGATTTTGTATTGAATTTAGTTATGAAAGTGGACTAAGAAGAACTGTGAGTTATTCTGAATTAAAGACAGATTAGTATTATATGAGATAATTTTCGGATTTTGTATTGAATTTAGTTATAGTGAAACAGAAAGTGGAGTAAGAAGAACTGTGAGTTATTCTGAATTAAAGACATAGATTAGTGTTGGAAGAACTGTCAGTTATTCTGAATTAAAGACATAGATTAGTATTGTATGAGATAATTATAAATTTGTATTGAATTTATTTATAGTGAAACAAAATTATTATGTTTTGTGTGAATAAATTGGACTATACGAAATATAGCTGTGTTCACTCTTTATTAATCTCTACGAACTCGTAAACCCACAAAACGTACAATATGATACTCTTTTAATTTATAAATGGTATAATGCAAAACAATCAAATAAAACAGAAAAAAAATTTTTTGTTTTCATTTAAAAACTGTGTAAATTGAGTACCATGCAAGTCGAGGGCTAGGTGTATTAGTATTTTAATATTTTGAAGGTCCTCAATCTCAAAAGAGAGCCATATCACATCTGAAATTCCTATTAAAGTGATGGAATGATACCTAAAACTTTGAATTTTCTGTGATGTTTTGTTAAAATATATCAAGAACCAAAGAACATAACAAATATATATATAACAATTATATATGTTGTAATTTTAAAATAGGGCACAGGGAAATCCATTGCGTCCAGTAGCTTCTAAACCAGGGGTGGGCAATTATTTTCTGCCAAGGGCCGGATTAACAATTTTCAGAATGAAGGAAACAATCAAAATAAAACAGAAAAAAAAATTTTTTGTTTTCATTTAAAAACTGTGTAAATTGAGTACCATGCAAGTCGAGGGTATATAATTTATTGATAGTATTAGAGAATTGATAAAATTTATTTATTGTTCCAACTGCAATGAATATTAAAAGCATTGCAAGTACAATTTAATATGCATAACAAGATTAGTTCAGATTTATCAAATCTGACAGAATAACAATATGTGTAATAGTTCTTGAAATATTTTGATTAATGCCGATGTTTAATCAGGAAAACAGCGAGGACAAATTATAATTTATGATTTTCAAAGATTTTAAAACGTATAAAAAAGTCTTTCAAACCTAAAATGCTAACCAAAAACTGCATTTTAATTATTTTAAAAATATTAATTCAAAGATAGTTGAAATAATGTGTTAAAAAATTAATAACATTAATCATTTTAGCTTAATTAATAAATTTAAAGTATATAT
>AYEL01063412.1:0-31560 GCA_000484575.1 Olivierus martensii
TATTTCCTATTAATTCGTCTAAATAACATTTTCCAGAACTAATAAGAATGAAGCAGTCTCACAGGAATATACTCCAAATATGATAGACCAATATTTTCGTAAAGTTTCCCTTATCTAGCACTAGTAACATAAGAACAGGAAAGACGACAAGTAAGGAAAAATTTCACGATTAAATATTTAAAAAGTAAAAAGTTCATTTGATAAATGATTCCAGGTAAAAAGTATCCTATAAAGTTCCACGTTTATAAGTCGATGTAAGCTGTTGCTTTTTGATTTATTCAAGTTTAGAAAAGAAAAATCGAATCAATTAAAAAGATAAATTAATTGGGTCCTGTGCCAGTTATGTTATTTTCGTAGCTACCGAATAACGTTTCTATTAAAGGATTGTAATCTTTATCCCATATTTACATCGCATCCTACGGCAATAGGAAAATGCCTGCCGAAAATCGATCATATATATATTCTAATATAGACGAACTTAAAATTTAATTATAATAAAAAAAGGTATATATTATCTTAATTTAAATAAAAAAATCTACTAAAAATATTCGTTTTTATGTACATTATATAATTAATAATGCGGCTCTTTATATCATTTTGAATCGGTTTAATGATTAACCCAGTTTATTGAGAAACGAGGTCTATCGTTCCTATAAGATAAAAGGATTTAGGAAAATAGAATTCGAGAAACAAAATACTATATTAGAGAATCAATAATGTTTTTTTTAATTTTTAAATATAAAATTTTTATAAATAAAATCAGAACTTAATATTAAATATAGTGTTTAAATCAATAATTATATAAATAATTTCAGAACAAAAAAAAATTCGTTTCTACTCTACTAGGAAGCAGTGACCTTTAATAATGATATTGTTAAATTTTTTTGTATTCTATAAATATTATAATAATAAAAAGAAAATCTTATGACTCTCTTACCTTGTCTAATTCTATAAATGAAGTTATCAGAAGTAGTTTATATAGGGAGTGCAAACTGGAGATTTTTTCAAACTAACCGGTTTTCTGTAGATCTAAACTTGATGAGTTTTGTTGGATGTTATACTGCACCTGCGTTAAAGAAAATTTAACTATTTTTAAAATTAATTATTAGAGAATTAAATACAGAAGATCGTCAGTTAATAGTCATTATTTAATTCATCACAAAAATATTTCTTTCAACGTTCAGTTTATTTAAAGATGAATTTAATATACATTAATACATCATGTATATTAATCAAAAATATAATTTCCATTTTTCAGCAAATGGAAATTTTATTACTAATTTTTCTCTTTAGATTTTCATAGATGTATATAGAGGAACGAAAACCATCGACCATTATTTTCATATATGTTTTCATATCTCGATATTTGTGTAGTGTCTGTAAGGATAATTGTGTAGTGTCTGTAAGAAATCTTTTTTTTGTTTCATATGATTTATACTTATTTTTTATATATTTATATTTCCTGAATTTTTTGACCTTTCAGCAACGAGTATGGCGAATTATCCAAGTTCTACTGGTATTTCCTTTTTTTTTTTTTTTCCTTCTTTCTTCCCTGAAAATTCCGTTGGAATTACCTACCACAACAGCTATAAAAAACGAGATCAAGCTGATACTGAAGCAAGATACTGGAGTTATAGTATGCATTTTATGTTTAATACGAAAATAAAAAATTAAATCTTACTTTTCAATAAAAAAAGTTCACCTGATCGTGTTTTTTATAAAATTTCCAAAGCATTAATATTGAGTTTTATTGCAACTAAGAGCAGCAATCTACTTTCACGTAGTAGAATATTTTGTAATATAGCATGTAAAATTTTATAAATAAAACTTAAAATATAATTTGTAAAAACGATTTATAAAAAATTCAGTGATAATTTATAGCAATTTATAATTTATAACAAAAATTCTGGAGCATACATACAGGATATTCAAGTTCTGAATAAAAATTATTAAAATAATTAAACTGTATTGTTTGCAGTTAGTGATATACAATTTTTATGATTCAAATACTACAGTATATTTATATATAATTTTAATTATTATAAAATTAATTAATATCTTGAGAACAAATTATAAAATATTCATAATTTCTAAACCTACTTTACCTGTAATACGTACATGTTAGAATTACGTTACTATAACAAACATTTAGATATATATCAAAAGATATCTTTGACGTAATGACATTTTCCTGTTGATTATAGGCCTGATGTACTGATTTCCTCAATTCTTTTGTTTGAATTTAAAGAATTTCCATATTTTATATTATAAAATTTAATTTTTTAGTTATCATTTAGGTTTTATTTATTCCATATTTTGTATTTTAAACGTTTAGAATTAAATCAGTTTTTTTTTGTATTAAAATAAGTATATGTTTATAGTTATTTAATAATTTAAAAAGCTCTTTTGAGTATAAATACTTTTATGTATTAAAATGAGTATATGTTTATAGTTATTTAATAATTTAAAAAGCTCTTTTGAGTATAAATACTTTTAAGAAATTTTTTTTTATTGAAGATTAAAATCATTTTAATGCGATTTAAAAAAAATTATCTATTTTTATTTGTTAATTTTGTTTATAAACTTATATATTAGAGAAATAAATTATTATAGATGGGAATTTTAATAATTTTATTTGCATATTTTTAATGATATTTAGATTATCAACATCCGAGCAGAAGATAATAAGTGATTTTTAATGAAGATACTTTGCTTCTTAATAGGGATAAAAACGAACAAAAAACACTCTTCTAATTCATTTTTATGAATCAAAATTGACGATTTAGCAACATAATTTTACTACATCTCCAAAAATCAATATGATTAATACATATTTGTTTTGATTCTCTAAAATCAACCACATGTTAATCATATTATTACAATTTATATATATATATATATATATATAAAATGTGAGAACATACTGTAGTTAATGATGTCATAAAATTGCATAAATTTGAATCTGTACTTCAAGCTTCTATTCGACTTTATATATATATATAAAATGTGAGAACATACTATAGTTAATGATGTCATAAAATTGCATAAATTTGAATCTGTACTTCAAGCTTCTATTCGACGATATCTAGGACACAATTTAAGTTCAGACTTTTTTAAAAAATTCATTATTATTATTATAAAATATCACTTAATAATTCTCTTCGAAAATTATCAATATGAGTTTTAAAAATATTACGATCTGCTAATAAGTAGTGATTTGTATCGAAAAAACTTTTATGTAAGTTTTAATTAACATCGTACTTTAGAGAGTTCAGTGAGAATTACCCTAATTTTTATGAGAAAAACGAGTTAAAAAAAAATCTGGTGAACTAGTCTTTGACAAAATAGTTTTTGTTAGAGGCCACTTGTTCAGATTTGATAAGTGCACACGTGGAAAATCTGGTTCTTACTTGAAATTTAAATCGCATGAATGAGAAAAATCTATCTGAAAATGAAAGCAAGGATAAATAATTTTATGCACATAATCGTTAACTGCTTTATATCATGCATACAGAATATTATCACGTTTAATACAAATATTTTAATATTAAATGAATCAATCTGAGGTTTTTATTAATAATATTTAATTTAATTATGAGTTAATATATAATTTAATTAAGTGTTGTTTATATCTTACTGTTTACGTAATAACAAGTACAATATAGGGACAATTCTTGTATGGCATAAACTTTAAAAAAAATATTAAAGATCTATGTTAAATTTCCACTGATTAGTATAAGAAAACGGATGATAAAATATAACATCATCTATTGTATTCATCAGTGGAATTTTAGTAAAAAAAACTTTAATATTTTGTAAGATTTATTGTATATAAATATTATTTTTAATATATGCTTCTATGAAGATAATTATTTTTATATATTTTCTATTGATATGAAACTATTTAAATAGTGCTGAACACGATGATCATGATACATAATTATTAATTAAATAATTAAAATGGATTACTATTAATTATCGTATGTAAAATTTCAATGGTTTTATGTAAATAAAATATTTACTTTTCTTAAACAATTATAATAAATAACAATATTAAAAATATATAAAAATAATGGTGATTCCATTATTAAGAAATATCATTGTTTCTAATCAAAATTTTTGTATAATTAATTTTTATTTTTATATAACTTTTATAATTTTTTAATGTAATTCTAATAAATTTTTATATTTTTATATTGATTACGAACTTAAAAAAAATTTTATATATTAAAAATCGATCTGTATTATATAGAAAAGTGATAATATCATAAGTAATTCCTAATCAGTTTAAAAAATTATAACTAATATTTAAAGCAATCATTAGCAATATAACAATCGAAAATTTTTTGGTTTGTTAATTAGATAAATCAACAATAACAACAGCATCATGCCTACATATCTTCGTGATAAGGTGGGTAGTAGGAAAGTAGAAAAAGAGGAAAATTATATTTATTTATATCATAAATATTTTTAAGCATAACAACAGCATCATGCCATCTTCGTGATAAGGTGGGCAGTAGGAAAGTAGAAAAAGAGGAAAATTATATTTATTTATATCATAAATATTTTTAAGCAAATAATAAAAAGAAAACATATATTGGTCTTCTGTTGATAATTAGAAAATCATGCCAGTTTGAAAATAAAAATCTTATAGGAAAGATGAAAAATATTAAGTTTTCATTCAAAAACAAAAAAAAAAATTTAATCAGGCATGTAGACCATTATATGTCATGCCTCATTTGTGTACAAGAATTTATGGAATGTACATTGTATAAAAGAATTCATACTTCGAAATTTTATAAGAAATTCTTCAAAAACATTATCTGTAAATTAATCAGGAAATGGTGAAAATGCATAAAATAAAAGTAATGATTTATTGATATATAAGAAATATGTCAAGAAATCTTTCAATAAAAATAAGTACTACCAAAAATCTACAATTTAAAAAGTAAAAAAAGTAAAAAAGTTTGTTAAAAGTAGTTAGAAACAATAGATAAAACTTATATAAACACTATGCATATTTCATTTATTTCTAACCAAGTGGATAAAAATAAATGAAATATGCATAATGTAATTTTAATTACAAAGTGACAACTTAATAAATTTTAAATAGAATATTTTCCCATAAATATGGAAAACAAAAACGTCCACAGACTTTGTTAAAAGTAGTTAGAAACAATAAAACTTACATAAACGCTATGCATTTTTCATTTATTTCTATCCAAGTAGATAGAAATAAATGAAATATGCATGACGTAATTTTAATTACAAAGTGACAGCTTAATAAATTTTAAATAGAATATTTTCCCATAAATATGGAAAACAAAAACGTCCACAGATTGAAAATATTCTTTATTAAGATTTATTAATATTCCGAAGTCTTAAAGAATTTAAGGTTTTAGTAATTTTCATTAGTTTTCGATGCAAGAAAACCGATGTTAAAATAATTTTACAGGAAAAAACACACAGAGCGAAAAATGCATTAAGCTTAGATTGACTTCAGAAATGTGAGGTTGGTCAGGGATCATTTTGTAAATATACAATGGATATTAGAGCGTATCAAAGAATTTCAGTAGGAATTAAAATATTTTACTTTATATTTTATACATTAGTAAAATGTTTTCAAATGTATGGAATATGAAAAGCTATATTAAGTATTATTTTAAAAGAATGTAGCATATTCAACATCTCATCTTCTTAACCTTCAAATTTTTATTCCAAATATTGTAGATGGAATATGGAGAAATAGAATGTTTATTTAAATAAATGTATCAAGAAGAATTTTATTGTATTCTTCTACCTTTTAAATATGTACTTTGCATATAATGTGAGAAAATCTACATTAGAATCAAAATGAATACAAAAAATATTAATAATATGAGAAATGCAGATGATGTTACATTTCTGGATGAAAATAGCAAAGAGTTGAAACGGTAAAATGTCAGAACAGATTTATAGCTGGAAATCAGGAAGAGTAAATTATTGATTAAAAAAATTAATTAAAGTTTAAACATGTTGCCAAAAGAAATAGTCTAGTCGAAAATTTTCTTTCCTTGGTTTCATTTTTAACAAGAAGGAAGTTGGAATCATGAAATCAGAAAATCGATTATGAAAAACTAAAAAAAAATCCTAAAACACATATCATGATACAGTGTATCCTTAAAGGATACACTGTATCACGGAATACAAAGGTAAGATCATAAATTCAACGGTTTCTTTTTCATCGCATTTCAAAGTTGAATGTATGTGAACAATGAAGGCCAAAAAGAAGCAAAAAATGAACAAACTGTTCTATTTTAGATGTGGTGACAGATACCGATGACAAATGAAGTTTTACAAATATCGTATAATGTTATAAAGGCGCTTAAATGATTTTAAATCAAATCAGAATTGTCTCCAGAAACTCAAACGGAGATTATCCTATTTTTAACATATAATAAGAGTCTTTATTAAGAATTATAGAATAATTACAAGTCATTAAGAAAACCGCAAGATCAAATATAGATAAAATTCCTATATTTTATCTTGCTTTTATAAAGGAGATATCAACTTCAATTTGTGAAACACGTTAGTAGTGTAGGCAATGAAAGATTCTTTTGAAGTTTAATTCATAAACATTATTTATTGAAGAAAATTCTTTTATAATACTATATTTATATTGGAATATTTTCAGTTAGAACCTAATAATATATTGGATTATGTTTATACTGTATTACTATTTATTTTACATAGATATTTTTATAAATAAAATTAAGTATAACAAGAAACTAATTCCTAAATTAATTAGTGATTTTCAGTAATTTAATAACTAAAATAAATTTTTGAATGTAGTTTACATTTCAATAAAATTATGAAAATATTTATCTTTACAGCAAAACACAATATATTATTTATAGAACCAATCTTTAATTTATTCTTTTTTCATAAATATTAAATAAAAGTAGGATTTAAATTTCAATAAAATATTTTAAGAATAATGTATACTATAGTACAGTGTTTTCAAATTGCTTTGATGTAGACTTGATGCATAAATTCTATCATTACACAATGATTCGAAAGAATTTTTGTATTATAATTCTTCTTTAATATGTCTTTAAAAGATCTCTTTAAAATACACTATAGTTCAATTACCGAAACTTTTTTAAAAATTTAACAAATATAATTTGTTTCGATCAAAGTTTCCCTATCGTATCAATATATTAAAATTTCAGAATGAATCTTTATTTATTATACAACTGCTTGCATGTATCTACTAATTTAATAATGGCTTTTTATAATTTGATCTGATTCTATACCATTCAAATATATTTAGACCTATATTATGATATTATAAAAATCTTAACAAGCGTCTATGGCTCAGAAAACATTTACATTAAAAAATTTTCTCTTATGTTTATATAACATTAATACTTTTTAGGATACTCACAGAATTAAATTGTTGCCCCATTCATCTGTCTATGCATTGAATTTACTAGATCAACTAACACAGATTATTTAATTATACAGACATGTCAAAAAATATAATATACATATTGTGAAATCCACTGTATTCGGTTATATTTTTTTGTAAACTCTACATTATTCTTAAGTTTTGGATGAATAGGTAGGTCAGAGAAGATTTCCACTTTATAAATCGTCAAAATAATCTTTTACGAATTTAGAACGATGTCAAGGGACAGACCAATAAGAAGTAAAAAATAAATATTATACATTAAGGAAGGAAATTTTCTTTTGTAAGAAAGAATTTCCTTCTTCTTAGATAACTATAGTTCCTACTTCTTATACAATGAATATTTCAAAATAATTGTTTTAAAAATTATTTTTAAAAGTATTGATTAGAAAATATCAATTTATGTTGCTATCAAACGAATACTAATTATAGTTAATTAAGATATTTATTCTATAAAATAAAGCAACCTTTTAAATTAATTTATAAATTATATTAAATTTATTTAAAGATTTTAAAATTATTTAATGTGATTCATTGGCATAAGGACTGCTTTGCTTTTATGAAGCATAATCAAGTTACCACACTTCAATAGTTTAAATAAAAGTAATTGGATTGTTATTTCATGAAAGTTTATTTACATATCTGTAGTAATATGAAGTACATAAATGATTTTAAATCTGTTGTAATCAGAAAAATTTCCGATTATTGGATTATTAATATTCCACAGAAGTAAAATATAATTTATTTTTGAAGCAAGAGTAATACTGTACTGATTATAGAATTAAAAAAGGTCCTAATTTAACTGAAACTCATAATTTAATTCTACGCTTATTTTAAATTTTGTTTGAAGGCTATAATGCAATAAACAATGAAAGTATTTTATCTTTATAGCAAAAGAAATTTACGACTAATTTATAGAATTAAACTTTAATTTATTATTTATCCATAAAAATTAAATAAAAATATGATTTAAATTTGGATAAAAAGTTTTAAATATTGAAAATAATAAATACTTTATTAATAGAATAAGTTAATAGAAAATATGCATCAAAATGTTAAAGACAAGACATAATTTCTTGAACAAGTAAATAAGAACTTTTGACATACGAATCGATGCATTTCAATTGTAAAATTCGATAGAAGTATCTTCTTTTTCTTTTGTATACTTTCTGAATTTTATTTATGCCAAATAAACAGGTACTGAATATATTTCTCGTGACAAACCATTCCAATTGTAATCAGACAAAAGAAGTTTTGTCTGATGACAAAACTTCTTTTTATTATTCATACTCCATCGAGAATATCTTTTTTCTGATTGATAATCTTGTCCTTGACTTTTCTATCAGAAAAAAGTATCCTCGATCTTTGATTTTTCCAACGGTTAATCATTGGTGTTGTCAGCAAAATTATATATCATGTTTTTAACATTCTACGGATATAGCTTCTTACTATCAATCTATTATCATGTTTTATTATAATAACTCTACTTAATTACTTAATTAAGATAATCTCTACTTAATTAAGATAAGTGTGGAAAATATTATTTATAATTTAACATATACAAATGTTTTACATGATAGTTTATGATTTGATATCTACTTTATTGATGTTTTCTACATATTTAATACTCAAATATTAATAAGTCAGATATATATAAGTATTAAATAATGGTTAAAAATAATAAAATACAAGGGAATAAATAAAAAATATAAATTGTATAAGTATTAAAAAATGAAACATACATATTAATAATTTTAGTTTTTATAATTAATCAAATTATTATTTTATCACTAGCTAAGAACCAAATATCTATTTATATTTCAAAAGTTGGCAAATCACAAAAATGTAATAAATCATGACATAAAGAGGAAGTTGTGAGTACATAAAGGAAATTTATATTACCTTTAATTAAAAAAATCAATTAATATTGATTTTGAAGAATTGCAGATAAAATTGTTTTGTTAATAAGCCTTAGAACAGCGAATCATTTCAGCATAAGAGATATTTAGCTAATAAGAAGTCAATCATTCCTGGCCAGATCCATAAGGGAGTTAAACAAGATGGTGGTTGATTGGGTTCAATAAGCGGACCCAGAACTTTCTTCAAAATTCTGGAGATTAAGACTCGGAATAATTCTGGATTCTTCAGATGAAAAGTAAGCACGATACCATGCAGCCAGGCATGGAATCGTGCTTATTTCCTAAGGATCTAAGTTAGAGAGAGAGAGAGAGAGCAGGAAAAGGACATCAGTTTAGATTTTAAATCGGACTTAAATTGGTATCATATTCCAGATCAATATGAAAAAAACCATTAAACAACATGTCATTCAATATTAAAAAAATTTTTTGTCCCACCACCAAATTATTAGTCCAATCAATAGTCCAACTGATATGGGTTGTACTTATGCCATAATCCAAAATAAAAATAAAAAATTGAGTAAAATTGTAAGAAATGAATTTTAAATGATTAAATGTTTCGTTATAATTCTAAACTTTTCTTGATCCTTACTCCAATGCTGATTATATTTCGCTAATTAAATCTACTTGGATGTTTCAAAATGGAAAAGGACATCAGTTTAGATTTTAAATCGGACTTAAATTGGTATCATATTCCAGATCAATATGAATAAAACCATTAAAACAACATGTCATTCAATATTAAAAAAATTTTTTGTCCCACCACCAAATTATTAGTCCAATCAATAGTCCAACTGATATGGGTTGTACTTATGCCATAATCCAAAATAAAAATAAAAAATTGAGTAAAATTGTAAGAAATGAATTTTAAATGATTAAATGTTTCGTTATAATTCTAAACTTTTCTTGATCCTTACTCCAATGCTGATTATATTTCGCTAATTAAATCTACTTGGATGTTTCAAAATTTTCAAGGTGTTTTCTGAGAAGTCACAGCTGCCATAAGCACACACCTCAAAGGACATTATATTTTTATTATTATAAACTATAAATGTAACATAATTGCATTTATATTTTGCAAAATTAAAGTAGATAATAAATTATAAAATAAATAGCAATGTAATATTGGAATTGGTATTTTAATGTGAAACAAATTAATTAATAAATGAAAAAAATTAATTACAACGAACTTAAACAAAATAATAATTTGAAATTTTAATTTACTTATTTTATCGAATATTACATCTTAACTAAAAATAACATAAATCAATGAAATATATTAAAACGCAAAATACAAACATATATAATTTGATATATACAACAGATAAAATATCAAAAAGTAAAGATTTAAATTATGTAGCGAAATGCCGATAAAAAATATAAAAAATTAATAAAATAATTTTATTTTATATATTAATATAATACAGTAATTTAGATTTTGATATATATACATCAAAATCTCAGCACAATCTCATAGTTCGTTATGTGGAGCTTATAAAGCTCAAGTTTTAATTTTTGTCAAAAATATTGTCAGATTTAAAACAAAATCGATCAAAATTTAAAATATTAGTAAAATTAATATAATTATTATTATTTAATTTGATTCACTTCTTAAAGAAAAGTTCGAAATTTAATTTAAATATGTTGCATTTAAATATTTAACATCAGAAAAATAATCAACTAAGGCGAACAGTTTCTTATTATTGTTATGAATCGGATGACTATGTGGATATTTGATAGACTTCTATTTGGAGGAACGGATTCGATTCTAGGACTCAACATCACCAAAAGTTTTCTGAAAGCTGTTTCTTCCTGTATACTTTATAGTGGCCATCAACTTCGAACATCACCAAAAGTTTTCTGAAAGCTGTTTCTTCCTGTATACTTTATAGTGGCCATCAAGGCTACCCACACTCTTGGTGGGGTCAGTCGTCGATAGAAGGATGGGATTCAACGGGCCGGTCACAGATCCCTCCTAAAATTCTCTATACGCCTGGAACCTGCAAATTGAACTCGATTCCCCAGGCCCATCGAGCCCATCGGTCATTCTAAAAGCTATTGCTGCCATCAATTCAGTCCAAACCTATAACCTTCTAATTAATTTCGATACGATAATTAGCTAACGCATAGTGAATTTAAAATGATTATTGTTATATAATAAGATTGTTTAATTAAATCAAATCAGTTCTGTTATATAACTGTTATAGCACTGGTTATTGAATATAATCTTATATAAGGCTTTACTTTGTATACAGTGTTTTATTATTATTTATTAATATAGTAGGCATATCATTGAACATTTTAAAATTCAGGTTTAACATAATACAAGATTAAAGACCACCCTTACTTGTCAGAAATTAAAAAATATATATATATTATCTTCAAAATAAATAATCAATTCTATATAAATAATTTTATACATTCAGGCAGTAACTGCATTGTAAGGTAGGCTATTCATTTTTCAATTGAATGAGTCAGGACAGATTCCAAATCCAACACTATCAGATATTTTCAGAGATCTGAATCCAAACTATTTATTTTAGTATTTGACCTAATCCAGTCGATCCTGTCATGAGTATAGATAGAATATGGTGGAATCTGGAATGGCCTCATTATTTGATATCTACTATGATAAAAGTAGAATAAATTTGGCAAAATAACTATACAAATACAGTTATTTATCGCTAACCATCTCAATATTAATTCGGATGAATGACAGAGTGAAAACATACTAGGCTTCATCCTGGAGAACTCAGGTTCGATTCTGGGTACAATCGGATTTAACCCCATTCTTTACCAGGAAGCTAATCCTATCAGGAATATGAGAATCAGTAGTAATCAATGGAATGGCCCACCGCTTAGTAACTACAGAGTGGAAACCGGCATTAAGCTTAAAAACTTTATTTAATTGGCAAAATTCATGGCTTTCCATCCATTGAACTTTTTGTAATCAGAATATTAATCATTTCATTGATATTTTGCATTCAAAACAAAAAAAGAATATTTCAAATATTGTATAGGAAATAGTCAATTAAACTTAGTTTATTAATGCATATATTTAAAGGATTAAAATATCATAAAGCTTTAAATTGATAAATTACATATATAGTACAGTACTGTATATAAATCATATAAATCACTGTATCCAAGGCTTATTATTTATTTATTGATTTATATTTGTTAAAATATGATATTTTTATAAATTTGTTATTGAATCTAACTGAGATTAATAATAATAATATTTTACACTAGATAATCGTAACTATGCATAATATAAAAATATTATATTCACGTATTTAATAAAAAATAAATAACTTATATAAAATAAATAAATATTTATTTTCTATTAATATACCCTTTGTTATCTCAAAATAAAAAATAAATAAATTACTGTATATTGAATACTTTATTTATTTGAATGTAAGGTATTATTAAACTGCATATGTGCATTATTTTCTAATAAAAATTATAAAATCTAAGGGCTTAATTGATGATTTCTTCATTGACATAGTACTATAAATTCATAAATTAACACCATCTAGGAAAAAATTTAAACATATATGATAACATGTAACTTTTAAATATTTTTCTTAATTCTGATATTAAATATATTATCAATTTATAAACTATATATATATATTTTCATTGGACCTGATGTATAAAAGTTAAGATCAAATAGTTGGTAAGAATGTACCATTTCAGCACAAAAGTTCTCTCTCGTATGTCACAAAGTAAATAATCAAAATAATGTCGAGACGAAAACAATCTTATTACATATAGGTGTCGCCATAACTCGATGCGAAAGAATGAGAAATTGTTTATTAAATTATAAACAGCACAAAAAAATGATTTTGTTATCCCCGGCAAGGGAGGGGAGAGGTTAAAATTTTTCCCAGGGAGAATGAGGAATTGCTCACAAGTCCTGAATTGGACAAGATGTGTTAGAAGAGTTGCTTGTAGGTCCTGAATCAAATAAGTTGTGTTCACCAGTTGCACAAAAAGTCTTGGGAAGACAAGACATAGTAGAAATTGATCACGAGAACACAACGAAGAGAAGAACATGTCCGAAATAGGAACTGAAGGCTTCGATATGAACTGTTGACCATCCCGCAATGAGGCTCCTCATTCATCGAAGAACAAGTGAAGACGACCAATTATATTTTGTATTAAGGTATTTATCCTTGTATCATTCTATATGCACCAAAATTTGTAAAACTATCTCCTTTAATAAATCTTTCATTAGTTTGAAGTTGTTTCCGAGTCAGTTAAGGTTGGGAAACCTCTATTGTTCACCCGTTCTTACCTGCAAGCTCTCAAATGCTTAAGGTCAACCCTGTCAATCCGTCTGATAGGACCCATAAGCTTCATGGAAAAGAACTCCATGGCAGACACCCAAACGACCTTCAGAAACACTTCATAGATGCTAAAGCATCAAACAGCTGGTTAGTAAGAGGGATCTATTTGTGGAGATTCCAGACCCGAAAGCGGAAATTCGAAAAGATAGAATTGACAGGTGTTGAGCCTGAAACAATTCAACTAAATATCACATGGATAAGGACGACTGTCTGAGGCGATTCAGTGAGTTGGATGGAGAATAACATTGAATGTAAATTCAACAGCTTCTTTATTAAATAAAATGAACATGAGAGAGACTTGGAATTACAGAAATTTTTCCTGACAAATAACGAAGAGGAGTACCTGCAGTTGTTGTTCCTTTAAGTCCGAGAAGACGACACTAACAGTCTTTAGTTTCTTATTTCAACAGTCTTTAGTCCTTTGTTAAAAGACAACTTAAATCCACTTCACTTTTTCTTTGATGTCACTATTTCCAAATTATTTAATTTTTCTTCAATTTCATGGATGGCGAAATATGAGTGAACAGAGAGCAGACTTTCTAATCCAAACGATAGACAAAAGGAGGACTCAAAAACAACGATGACTTTGTGAAAAGTCTCAGAAAAAGGAATCTCGACAAAGAGCCACATCTTTGGCAAGAGCGACGACCTTCATTCTTCCAGCTCTTTTTTGTGCCTGACATTTCCTTCACCTTTCCCAGGGATGGCTGTTATTGTTTCTTACACAATCGTTTGGGAATATCAAGTAACATTCTTAACAGACATTCAAATAAACCATCTTAAATTATTACGAAGGGCAGTAAGACAATCCGACCTCCTGTTTCTTAATGAACTGCATCATTAGATTAATTTCAACTGCGCTGTTAAAATTTTATTTTGATTTGTATCCGTGACAAAAGGGGGGTTTCCAATCCCCACATATTTACTGAAACAGAAGGGTTTATAATAGCAATACAAGACCAGGTAATAAACAGGAAAAACTATAGAAAATACATATTAAAGGACAGCATATTAACAAACAACACTTGTAGGAAATGCTACATAGCACCCGAAACGATTCAATACATTACATCTGGTTGCAAGCTGCCTGCACATACACAACCAAGTAGCAAACACAACACACTAAAAGCTTGCAACCAAACACAAATTAATATTCATAAATCAGCAATTCTAAGGGGATACACGTAATCCAAATGATCCTAACCAGCTAAACTTCCCCTAGTGGTTTATTTTATTTATTTTTTGAATTAACTGCCAAATTGGCAGTTAATTCAAAAAATAAAAAATAAAATAAAATAAATAAATAAACCACTAGGGAAAGTTTGGCTGGTTAAGATCATTTGGATTACAAATTAATAAACACAAACAAACACACACACACACACACACACACACACAAACACACACAAACACACACAAACACACACAAACACACACAAATCAGACAATCCTAGAAAACTCGACACACAAGATGTATTATCGATATAACAGAATAATCCTAACTGAAAAAACCTACACCACAACAGACCAGACATCTCTCTCATAGACAAGCAAAACAAAGTTACCTACATCACGCACGCGCGCACACACGCACACACACAAACATGCACACACATCAGACAATCCTAGAAAACTCGACACACAAGATGTATTATCGATATAACAGAATAATCCTAACTGAAAAAACCTACACCACAACAGACCAGACATCTCTCTCATAGACAAGCAAAACAAAGTTACCTACATTATAGATTATAGACATCTCAATACCAGATACACACAACATCCAGGATGCATTCATATTAGCAAATACGAATGCGATTCAATAAGTAAGTTACAAATCGTGATTGGAAAGAAATGAATAGAGATAATGACATACAAACAACATTTATTTTTCAACATAATCCCCTTACAAATTTAAGCACTTGTCCCACAGTTCCACAAGTCCCTGGAAACCTATGGCGTAAAATTCTTTTGGTTGCTATTGGAACCACGCGCGCTCTGCTCTTTCAACCGCTTCATCGTCAAGAAAGCATTCTCCCGAAAGATGATTTTCAAAGGGCCAAACAAGTGGAAATCGCTCGGGGCGAGGTCCAGGCTGTAAGGTGGATGTTAGAGGATCTCCCACTTGAATGACCTCAGCGTCGCTGTGGTCTGATTGGAACTATGAGGACGGGCATTGTCATGCAGCAGCAACACCCCTTTATTGAGGAGGCCTGGTCGTTCCGGCGAATGGCTGGCATGAAGTTTCGTCTGAATCGTGCAGTACAAGGCAGACATAACTGTGTGGCCACGTTGCTGGAATTCAGTGAGTAGTACGCCTTGGCAATCCCAGAACACCGTCAACATGACTTTCCCGGCCAATGTTGTCACCTTAAACTTCTTGTGAGCTGGGGACGAGGGATGTTTCCACTGCATGGAGGCACGCTTCGTCTCAGGCTCATAATGGTGCACCCAAGACTCATCACCAGTGACAATCCGAGTCAATCATAGTTTTTTTCTTAAAATCCTTGTACTATCCTTTTTTTCTATTGATTTCAAATGCTTAATTTATATAATTATATTAAATTTAAATAAAAAACAACACTTTTAACTAATTATAAGCGTTTTATATAACAATATTTTTTAACAGGATTATTGTTACAGACATAGAAATCTATAATAATAAATTAAAATAATTAAATATTATTGAAATTTAATAATAATTAATTAAATTTATTATTATAAATTTAAAGAATATTTTAAAGATAATATATTTTTATGACATTTTATTATTACATTTATTACATTTTAATGAATATTTTAGACATTCATTAAAATGTATAAATTTAGCTAAAAAGATATATTAAAAACATCTGAGAAAAATTATACAATATTCATTATTATTTAGATATTTCTTAATTATCTTATAAAACTTTAATTAAGTTGTAATAATACAGAATATGATAATTATGTTAAAAATTTTTACAGTTGCTTTGGAAGAAAATAGGTCATAAAAAAAAGAAAAAAAATGTATATATGCAAATTTAAAACCTTATTTGAATAATGTGACATTACTTCACTGCTTTCTTTGAATGATTAATTGGAGAAAATACAGTAACTGCTTTCTTTAAAGACGTGCCGCCTGGCAGTAACACGCTATATAAGCAACAATTTTAAAGTAACATTTATGAATATTTTAACTGTTTAAAAAATATTTAAATTCAAATTCTAGTCACAATAGAATTATTTGATAACATAATTAAAAGGAAAATACTCGATGAAAATAAATATCATTAAATTATTATTTAGGTAAAAATAACTGTAACGTTTTTATCATGCATTTCTTTTTCTTTCTATATTTTTATTTTATTACCAGACAAGTTATGTCGATATCTCTTTTCCAAATTACAGCGATTTTTATCACGAGGAAATCCAATCGTCGAAGATAGATTCTGACCTGCATTCCATATAGCAACTATAACTTGTTTCCAGATTATTCCTAACAAGGTTATTATCCATTCGTCTAAGATATAAGTTTGCGTCATATTTAAATAATGTTATTACAAAATAAAGTTAAATATAGTTTTTTTTTCAATATATTTATATTTTCTTAATTATTTTACTGTTTAAAAATTATACTATAGATAGTTTCATACAATATCATTAATATTCTAGCCAATATTATGTTTATTTTTTAATTTATATTTTTATCTAAATTTTTATGCTTGTATAAAGTAGTTAACATTTTTTTTAATAAAAGATTCAAATTATTACGAATAATAAATGCTTGTGTTCTAGAATGTTGAGTAAGATCAAGTCCATTTCATAAAGTGTCTTAGTAACTTCAGTAGTTTGCATTCTTACATTTTTAAATGGCATGAAGACTATATCATAAATATTTTGGTTTGTAAACTCTTTTAACATGATTTATATTGAAACTCATCTGAAAAATAGCACAAGTTCCTTGATGTTTCAAGCATTAAACTTGCCGTGTTAAAAATATTTTTTAAATCTGATATGTTTAAATTCAATCATGACCTAATTCTATTAATACAGTACTGGTATCGATTATCTTTTAAGCAAATAATACTTTTATTTATAAAATATAAATCCGCATATATATACATTTGTTTATAAAGTATAAATTATTATTTTTATTCATAATATTGAGTTATAAAATTTATTCAACTCGAAAAATGAAAATTGACCTCAGTTTAATCTACGGTATATTCTTTGATAATAACTGTCAATGAATATACCACTATACTGTACTAAATAATGCAAATACGTACTGAATTTATGGGCACTTATGCAAGATTAATATGTATTTATTACACTTATGTAATAAATGCACTAAAATAATTCGTAAAACAAGTAAATCAAGGAAACGTACTGCATTAATCACAGTAGAATGAATATTTCAAACAAGGAATTTTCAAGAAAAGTTTTGTGACGATCATTGGACCACGAGAAGTTAGTTACTGGTGACTACATTGATCTTTCTTTTCATTTTAGTAGGTTTTATGCACTGAATTAATTCAGGACAAGTGATGGCCGGCTAGTTAGCAACCTATGAGGAGATATTCAAACGACAGAAGAGGTTTGTACATATTGGATAGAATGGAATGACCACACAGACGTACATGAAAAAATTGAACCCAATCATATAGACTAGATGAGAAGAAATCACTTTACCATCAATTACTCGATCTATGACCTTTCCTTTAATATAGCAAAAAAATTATTTTTATTCTTTATAATATGCGTAATTGAACAATTTAGTCATTCAATCATTTAATTTTTATTTAAAAAGATTATTTTTAATTAAATAAATAAAATTTATTTATTAAATTAGGTTATCCGTTTAGAGCACTTCCAAAAAGTAGGCAGTTACTTATTAATTTATTGCTTATATTACGTGATATAATCGCATATGCTTATATGATAATATATAGAATATTGGTACTCGTAAATTCTGCATACTTTTTATTATCTGACTGTGAAAAAACACTAATTATATTACTCAAACAAATATTATATACGAGACTTACTAAGTTTACGCAATTTCGAAAAGAATAATTTCTCTTACAAAAGATTAAATAGGAAGTATTTAAGCACATTAATCTTTTTATTCATTTAATTAAGAAATAAGGTAAAATAATTACGATTTATTATTGAAAAATATATATCTTTTAATTAAAAAATTACCTTAATTTAACACGATTGAACATGATGAAAGATTAAAAAGTTTTAATTGAAATCATACTAATCCCAAATTACATTTAATTAAAAATTAGTTCAGATTTTATTTTCGAATTGTAAACAGTTTTATTAAACATAATAAAAAGTTTGGAGATACAAAATAGGTTAAGTAGTGAATACAATTCAAGATACAGTAAGTACAACTAACAAACTATAAAATTTTCGGAAATATTCTCAAAAATGTGCTTTGATTGTACATTTTCCTCATTTGTTTAGATATTTATCGAATAAGTACAACTAACAAACTATAAAATTTTTGGAAAAATTCTCAAAAATGTGCTTTGATTGTACATTTTCCTCATTTGTTTAGATATTTATCGAATAAAATAATGATGAAATAAATGGCCATTGTTTCGTTTTGATAATTTATAATTATAAACGAGGACATTTTGCAATTCGGTTATTTTAATCTTGAATTTTTTTCTGACCACATAAAAGAATTGTTTTAAAAGCACGTCGACAATAAAAATCAGATTTTAAACTTAACAAAGTATAAAGCAAAACAATTTAACGACTTGAAATTATTTTCGCCAAAATTTCAAAACTTTAAACAATTGAAAATAAAATTTTATTTTCAAAAGAAAAACTAAGGTCATCATAACAAAAAGATTTTAACATCAGAATTCAGAAATATCCTAACAGTAGGATTCCTGAAACCCACGCATTTTATGACGTTAATTTCTGATGACGTGAGAAAATAAATGAAGTAAATATTTTCTTAGAAGTAAAATATAATAGTAAGAAATGAAATATATGTTTTTATATAATTTTATAGAATTCCTTTATGATTATAAATACTCCAATTAGCTCATCTTGACTTTTTTAATTAGCTCTTCCAATAAAGTTCGTATTAAACTCTCAAAAAAATTCTTCTGTATATCTAAATTTTATATCTTTACATTGAAACTATACACGTGTCTATTTGTAAAGTCGCAGGGGTCTTAATTTTAATTGCATCTCAGTTTTTTCTTATTATACTTTTCTGACGTGATAAACATTTTGCAGCAGAATAATACAAATTTCTATGTTTTATGTTTAAAAATAAAACAGAAAAATAAGTCAGATCTTCTTAAAGAAAAACTTATTTTCTATTATTTTAAATACGTCTTTCTATGAATTGCAATAAGATATTTTAAAATTAAGAGTTTAAATATGATTAATCTGATTTTGAAAACAATAAATATTGAAATTATTAAATATAGATAAAATTAATAAAATGATTTTTTCCGTGCTATACGAAACGCCTTTAAAGTATGATTATAAATATGATTAAAGTTTAGAAATTAAAATCGGGTTTTATAGACTTTATAATTTTTAGTATATTCTCTACAGTGGAAAGTTCCATACACTCCAAATTTAAAATATGATAGCCTGAAATTTTAACAACGCTTCTTTAACTTACATTATTATATGTTATAGTTTTATCATCTATACAGCGTTATTATTATGATAAATAATGTGATTATAAGTAGCGTATTATAGTAAAACGTCGTTAATGCGAAATATTCAGGATAAAAAATATTAGATCACAAATTATGCGATTTAGAATTATACGAATTTTTCCAAAAACTTATCTGTTAAGTGGGTAAATCTTTATTTTATTAAAATTCATTTTAATATTCCTTACAAACTAGATACAATGTGTGTGTGTCTAAATCAACAACTGCTATATAAAGTAATACCCCGCTTAACGCTGCTCCGTTTAACGCTGTTTCAATATAACGCAGTTTTTCGAATTCCATATATTTTTTATTGATTCACTTTGACTCAGAATTTCAAACTGTTATACTAATATAAAGCCGAAATAACACAAATTTGTTGCTTTGATTCTCCTATGGCCTCTCGCAGAGAGTTTGATTTCAGTGCAGTGCAGTACATACGGCAGAATTTCAAACTGTTATACTAATATAAAGCCGAAATAACAAATTTGTTTCTTTGATTCTCCTATGGCCTCTCGCAGAGAGTTTGATTTCAGTGCAGTGCAGTACATACGAAAGTTTGCTGCGGTCACAATATTTATGATCGGTCATCAACGTTATTTTACAGTAATAAAAATAACAATACCCATTTTAGTTTTAACTTGAATCCAGCCATTTCGAACTATATATAGTTCCATACGGTCAAGGTAGCTTACTCTGCCATCTCGAACTATAGTTCCTTGAAATTATAACGTTTTTCTTTCATCGATATTTTTGTCAAAACAAGTTTAGCCGCTATTTACAAAAAATTATAGATCAGTTTATATAAAATGATCCAAATTTTAATAAAAATTTAAAGGCAAGACGAAGGGTCATGGAGGAGATGTCTCGTTATCGACAATTGCTTGCTGAACGAAAGAGGAAAATGCCTACGACGTTAGATGACTTCTTAGCAAAAAACTAAAAGTATCAAATGAGGAAGAAGCTTCCTCATCCAAACATAAATTATTTACTCGAATATTTTTGATTTTCACGAATGATTTATGACAACAAATCAATAAAGAATATCTATATTTAATGTAATACAATAGTAATAATACAGGTTACAAAATAGAATAAAAAAAAATGATACGTATATTTTTAATTTACTGTCCTGTTTCACCTATCCCATTATTTATGTGTTGAGATGATCACATTTAACGCTGTTTCATTTAGCTCTTGGTTTCTTTGAAACTTATCCTCCGCGTTAAACGGGGTCTTACTATATTTGTAAATAAACTTTTCTGAACTTTTTATTATCTTTCTGAAAATATTTCAGAAAGATATTATTAATTTAATTTATACAGATTGTCAAAACACTGTGGAGAGATTGATAAATACTGTATTGTATCACAACATATCAAAAATATATTTCTGTGAAATCAAAAACAAATTATTTGCGGCAGAAATAACACACCTCTAAGCTATTCCGAATATTTAAATTTGACATTTGGCTTTTATAACTTCCTTTATGTGTAATTTATCGTATAACATCAAGAATTAAAGTTTTCCTGTTGCCATAAAACAGTATTTAATGTATATTTAAATATACAAATTTATTTGTTCCAAGCTATTAACGTCTGTTTATTTTTAAATTCTGAGAACTAACTTTACAGTTTAAAATAAAAATTCTGACGTTTTTTCTAAATCTAATATTTAGAAAAAAAAAAACATGCAAATTTTCCTAGTATTCTTGAAAATATGCAAAATAAATACTGTTTAAGCCGATTTCGATTTAACCAAATACTGTATATATTTAAAGATACATGAAATTTATAATCGCTCATTAAAAATAATAAAATATTTAGGAATATTAATAAAAATTATTGTTTTGCTAAGACTGTTAATTATTGTGGATTAAACGTTTTCGAAAAAAATGTTATAAATATTTTTAAATTTCTTTAAAATTTGTTGAATATTTAAAGGAAGTAAATTTAAAGCATAATAAATAAGGCAGTAGATTTACATAAAAATAAAAAAGAATTTATACATACATTAAATTTTCTTCTTATTCTAATAATAAAAAAATATTTATTATCAGGTTAATTAATCAGGTTAATTATTTATTAAAGTTAATTTTAAAATGAAAAAATTTTAATGGTTAATTCAGTTGTGTGATTATTTTTTAACTAAATGCTTGATAAAAAAATCTGATTGATGTGCTAAAATTTTATATGAAGATGATAAATGCTTCGCAAAAAATAAAATAACAAAATGATTTAATTTGATAAAATATACTCTTGCAGTCCATTTTAGAACAGAAACGGTCAAATATGAATGCTACTTTAGCAAATATGTTAAGAGGCAGGTAATATTACTTCATGTAACAAATCTGTTTAACAGACGAACAGAATGAATTTGAATATAATAATTGAAAACTAGCAAAACGTATTCTTTATTAAAATGCAAAGAAATGCTAATAAACAATAATTTTATCAATTGCTTTAAATGTGGGCTAGGATGAATGAAGCTCTTATTAAATAACTAAACTAGAATTTAGATTAATTATCTAAAACATGCATTCCCAGTGCGCAAAAAAAATTTTTTTTTCATTATTTCAGATAATTATTCTAAAATAACAAATGGAAATAACCTAATTTAAGTTTAAAGCGATTATTTAAAATTGCTATTTATTTTCTATGCATTTCCATGAAAATCTTTTAGATAAACATTATACATTCGTGATTCCAAATACTACACGTGTCTAACACCTTTCCTTCCTCTTAAAATATTATTCAGGGAAAGAAAATTATTAAGGAGAATGAAGCTCTTATTATATTGAATTATTCTCTTTAATAGTTTGTTATTAAGGGGAATTTATAATTCCTCTTAAGCTACTAAAAAGAATTATTATCTTCTTACATTAATCCTTTCAATTTATTTCTCCATAATAATTTATTACCAACGGAATTTATTTCCGTTAATTAAGGGGAATTTATTCAAAACATCCATGTTAAAAATAATCTAATTAAAAAAAAAAAATAGTGTTTGGATTGAAGAAAAATTACAAATGAATTTATGTAGAGTATTTTTAAATGATATAAGTGTGTGTATTATTAAGATATATAATATACAATTAAATAAATAGTTTTAAGAAAGCAGTCTATAAATTATTGTTTACATATTATAAAATATACTTACAGTTATACGATTATGTAGTGTCAAAATACGACGATTATACGTTACGATTATCCCGTATAAAAATATTCTTATTATTTAATTTAACTCGATTCCATAACAAATTTATAAAAATGTCATATTTTAACAAGTTTAAATCAATAAATAAATAATAAGCCCTTGGATTCAATGATTTATATGCATAATTATATATATGAAACATATACAGTACAGTATTGTATATTGATTTAAAGCTTTATAATATTTTAATGCTTTAAATATATGCATTTTAATTGAATATTTCTTATACAATATTTAAAATAAATTTTCTTTTAGTTTTAAATGCAAAATATCAATCAAATAATTAATATTTTGATTATAAAAAGTTCAATGGATGAAAAGCAATGGATTATGCCATTTAAATATTTAATCCATCAAAATCCGTAATGAATTAAAATGTAATAAAAATTTAATTAGATTTTTAATATGTTAAAAAGTTTAATTAAGCACTTATTAATTAATAAATTTTCCATTTAGATTAATTAATAAATTTTATTATTTTATATCAACCAGTTTTACAGTAATTAAAAAAAAATTTTATTTAGTTCAAGTTCATTGCTGAAAGCAACAAATAGGATAAGTAGATAAAATGTTATCTGTTTGATAATAATGTGTATTTTAATAAATTTAGGCCAGTTATAAAATACAGATAAGTGATTTTTGTTCACTTAACTTTCGTTTTTTTTCTTTTATACCAACCAGTATTACAGTAATTAAAAAAAAAAATTTATTTAGTTCAAGTTCATTGCTGAAAGCAACAAATAGGATAAGTAGATAAAATGTTATTTAGAACAAAATTTTATTTTAATCATTGTGTCTTTAATTTTATTGTCAAGCGATTTTAACAGACATTCTTCACTCGGTTTTCGTATACTTAGGTCATACACGTGTTTAGGTCACAATACTCTCTCTCATAATCGAAATAAGTGAATTTTTTGTTTTATTTTCATATATTTATTGAAAATATTGTTCATACAGCTTTATAGACGAATTCATGTACGTATACACAAAATTGTATCTAAATTAATTTTTAAATAACTCCTTTTGCTTCTATAACATTGCCTTTTTTAACGAATGTTCATGATTAATATTTAAGATAATGTAGAACATGCCAAATAGGTCAAATTATAGAATTATTGCATATTATTAAAAATAAATATAATATATTTCTAGTATTTTTAAAATTATTTACTATAAAGCAATATTGTGTAGGCCTGCTACATGTATAGATATTAGAAGTTCTAGGACAAAGTTACTTTTGATTCTTAATATAGTAAAATGGAAAATAAACAATATTATACAATCAAATATTTAATAATTTTTATTATTTTTAGCAAGGATAGATTTAAATTAAAAAATTTGCTGATGATCATGGCACAATACGGTAGGGTTTATTTTGATTATTATTTTCACATATTATTTTGAACATAACTAAGAAAAATATTATTTTAAAAATAAAAATATAAAATAATGTCTATTATATGAATGGCATTAACTTTGTAATATCAGTTACAATAGGTTTAATCTTTAAAAACACGAAAATCACGATTGGACTTATTTGCAGTAATTTAGTACAAACCAGGTTAGATATTAATTTTAGGTCTGCAATTACCAGTCTCTACTTTTTATGTACCCTTATTTTACTGTTTCCAATTTTTAGAAATAAAGGTACTGAATTATATAATTTGATTTTACAACTTTTACTTATCTCTATTTGTGTTGTTAAATATCTCGCTTTCCTCTAAAAAATGACACTCATAAATGGATAAATGCAGTTTTCTTGAAACATATTGCATATATTACAGGACAAACCCGAATTCAGGAAATACTAGATTTTCCTAGTCAAAACTAGAACGTCCTGAAGCTGGTCGGACGTTCTAGAATTTCCTAGGCCGAACGCGAAATGCCGAATATTTCTTATTGAAAGTCCGGAATTTCTAGTTTTTCCTAGTCGAAACCCGAAGTGGCAAAGAGTTAAAACAAAACTCTTCATTTCTCATGTATTCCCGTTCAGAGTTCGATATTTGCCAGCAAAAATTTCTTTGTTTAGAGATATCCGGAAGGATAAACAAATTTCTTCGAGGAAAACTACAATCTACGCGAGTGGAAGTACTAGGCTAAATCCGCTTTATATGCAGAACATTTTTTATTCAAAAACTTATTTAAGCATTGTCCCGAAGCAAAAGCTGTATCTAAATTATGTTTGTGCAAAAAAGAATAATATTTTGTGTAATTCGAAATGCCACAAAAGCCTAAGTTGCAAAAATAAATGAAAGTCCGGAATTTCTAGTTTTTCCTAGTCGAAACCCGAAGTGGCAAAGAGTTAAAACAAAACTCTTCATTTCTCATGTATTCCCGTTCAGAGTTCGATATTTGCCAGCAAAAATTTCTTTGTTTAGAGATATCCGGAAGGATAAACAAATTTCTTCGAGGAAAACTACAATCTACGCGAGTGGAAGTACTAGGCTAAATCCGCTTTATATGCAGAACATTTTTTATTCAAAAACTTATTTAAGCATTGTCCCGAAGTAAAAGCTGTATCTAAATTATGTTTGTGCAAAAAGAATAATATTTTGTGTAATTCGAAATGCCACAAAAGCCTAAGTTGCAAAAATAAATAAGAGTACCTAGTTATGTTTTTTGTTTTTGTATTTATGATAATACCGTGAATAGAAAAATTGTTATTAACACATTAAAACATTATTATAATGAACATAATGCATGAAGAGTTAGCTCTATTTTAATAGGGAATATAATGAATGAGAGTTAGCTCTATTTTATTTTTTAAAGAATTGAAATTCAGTTCTTTAAAAAATAAAATACAGCTAACTCTCATTCATTATTACATGACTGATTTTTAAACAACTGGAAATTGTCAACATTTTATTTTTTATGGACAAATATTTTAATATTTTTATTAGTCGAAGTTCTACATAAAATACGAAGTAAAAAATTTGAAAAGTTGAAAAACACAACTAGGTACCTCGTATTTATTTTTACAAGATAGGTTTTTGTGGCATTTAGAATTACTAAAAAATGTTATTCTTTTTGCACAAACATAATTTAGATACACTTTGCTTAGTGCATTGAAAGAGGTTTTAGCCCTGTGTACATTTCACTGGCACGGATTGCAGCTTTCCTCAATGAAATTTGTTTATCCTTATGGATATTTTCTAATGAAAGAAATTTCTGCTAGCAAATATCATGAACGAGAATACATGAGAAATGAAGACTTTTGTTTAACTGTTGACTATTTCGGGTTTTGACTAGAAAAAACTAGAAATTCGTCTTTGAATAAGACATGTTCGGAGTTTCGAGTTGGCCTAGGAAATACTAGAACATCCGACAAGCGATAGGATGTTCTCGTTTTGACTAGGAAATTCTAGTATTTCCTGAATTCGAGTTTGTCCTGTAACATATATATTAATAGAATAATTTAGAATATTTAGAATAATGGTTCTCAGAAAACATCTTTAATAAAATTTTTATATTAGAGTGGATCGGGGGAAGATGCTTATTTTTCTCTAATTCTTTAATATTTAAACAGATGGCATAAAATATGGTTTATTATAACCTCCTATAAGCCCGCCAAAAACATAGAAGGTGGCTATTATCAGATTATCAATTAGTCGCATTAGAAATCGAAAAGTTTCCAGAGAGTGTTGAAATTTTTATCAAAAATTTATACAGAAAGTAATTTCGTTTTTTTTCCATTAGTGTCTTTAGTTTTATTTTTAACTAGCTAACTTCATTCTAAATCCTATTGTCATTATATATTTTGACAGCTGACATTTCAAGATTTATTTATAAAAAATTTTTTTGATTATGTGCAGTTTTTTTTCTTTGGTTATATTAAAAATGGAAAATAAAATGGAGAATTTTGGCATGTTTTGTTTTTTTATTACTAAAAAGTTAAGAATGCTATTCAAGCAAGAAAAAAGTCATGTGAAGATGTGTTAACAGAACGCTAGTGCCAAAACTGATATGCAAAATTTCGTTCTGACAATTTCAATATTAAAGATTCACTACATTCTGGAAAGCCAGTTGAAACTGATGATGACAAAATAAAGATATTGGTTGAAGCAAACTGCTGAATAACAGCATGAGAAATTGCTACAAAATTGAATTCATCAGATTCGACCATTTGTGACCATTTGAAACGACTTGGTTTTGTTTCATACTCAATATTTGGGTTCCACATGTTCTTAAAGAAAGATTTACTCCATTGCATTGACATCTGTGATTTACTGCTCAAACATCAAGAAACATCAAGATGATTTGATTCATTTCTAAAGCAAATCATAACTGGTGATTGGATTGTTTACAGCAGTGTTGAATGCAAGCGATCATGGAGCAGAAGAGATGAGCCAGCTCAAAGCACTTCAAAAGCCAATATTCATAAAAAAAAGTGATACTCTTTGTTTGATGGGATTTCAAGGGTATTGTTTTTTTGAGCTTCTACCAGACAATTCCACAATTAATTCAGAAGTGTAACTGCCATTAATTGGACAAACAGAAGAGGCCAGAATTGATTAACAGAAATGGCATAGTGTTTCATCATGACAATGCCAGACTTCATACAAGCTTAATAACTTGCCCAAGGTTTTTTCAGCTTTGATGGGATGTGCTACCGCACCCACTATATTTGCTTGATCTGGCACCCTTCAATTATTATTTGTTCTGGTGTTTAAAGAACTCTAGATGGCAAAACATTTAGTTCAAATGAACATGTCAAAAATTGCTTGATTCAGTTTTTTGCAAGCAAAGAACAGAAATTCTGTGAGCACAGAATCATGCTACTCTCAGAAAGATAGCAAAATGTATTGGACAAAATGGTCAATATATAATTAAATAAAATATTTATATACTATGAAAAAATTGCTGTTCATTTTCATGGAAAAAATGAAATTACTTTCTGAGCAATCTATATATTTACAAATGTGAATATTTCTGTTTTACTCTGATAGTTAATTTTGTCTATACCAGCACATACATATCATGGCATGTCATGATATATATGCTGTATGATTTTCCTAATTTTGGGATATGAAAGATTTTGGATTTTTCATCACTGATATAAAAAGTAATACTCATCAATATATTATGTACAGTAAGACCCCATTTAACAACCAACATACGTTCCAAGGAAACCAAGTGCTAAATGAAACAGCATTAAACAAGATCATCTTAACATGTAAATAATAGGAATAGGTGAAACAGGGCTGTGAATAAAAAAATATATGTACCATTTTTTTTAATTTTATTTTGTAAAATCTATTATTACTATTGTATTACATTAATTATAGGCATTTTTTATTGCTAATATCGATTTGTATTCATAAATCATTCATGAAAATCAAAAATATCCGAGTGAATAATTTATGTTTGTGACAAGGAATATTCTTTCTCATTTGGCATTTATTGTTTTCTCATTAAGAAATCATCTAATGTCATTTGCCTTTTCCCTCTTTCATTCAGCAAGCTATTGTCAATAATAAAATATCGCATCTGTGACACTTCTTCTGGCCTTTGAACTTTTATCAAAATTGGATCATTTTGTATAAACTGATTCATAATTTCCATAATAGTGGCTAAACTTGTTTTGAGAAAATCCGTTGCAAGATCCGCAGCCGACTTTCATATACACTGCCTGCATTGATATCAAACGCACTGTGAGATGGCATAGGAGTATCAAAGTAATAAATTCTGGATAATAAGATATTCATAAATTTGGGATTTCTGTGAGAATAAGAGTTTGAAAAACTGCGCCAAAATGAATCAATAAAAAATATAGAATTCGGGAAAAAACAGCGTTAAATAGAGCAGCGTTAAGCAGCAGTTCTTACTGTACTTAAAAACATGTGTTAATCTTGAACATCCCAAAGTATGGATGAAATTTTGAGAATTTTATTATAAATTATAAGTATCCTATTCCTCAATTTACAAATCTTCTGTTAACAATTTTTGATTTAATGTACAGCATAAATCTATACAATTTTTTCATTTTGCGAAGATAATTTTCACTTTTACTAAGAAATTATTTCATCATTTATCAATTATCCACTGAAATTTGTTTAAATCAGTGATTTTCTTACTTATTTTCATTACTGATGATAAATTTTATATATAATACAGTGTGTAGCATTAATTTTAAGACAAAATTTACTTCCACTTTCACTAGAGGATCCAGTATTAAATCCAGTTCTTAGCATATACTGATAATATGAGTATTTGAAAAATGCAGTAATGTACTTACTGTGTTTTTCAAAAGTTTTAAACTTGTAAAATTATTTAACTTCATAAAACAATGATTACACATTATTCCAGATGTGTAAATTTCCAATATATTTTTTATCCATATATAAATTTGTACTGTGACAGTATACTTAGTACACAAAATGACAGCACTACTGAGCAGTCCAATATTTACAACACTAAAGTTAGAAAAAACTTTAATTAGAAACGTTTTCAGCATGATAATGCCCTCATCAGCTCTTACATTTATTACAGTTTTTTAAAAATCACAAAGTTCTCGAATACAGTATCTATTCGTTAAGAATCAAACACAACATTACAGAGCATGCTGTTCTTAAAAATTTTTAAGAACAGCATGCTCTGTAATGTTGTGTTTGATTCTTAACGAATAGATACTGTATTCGAGAACTTTGTGATTTTTAAAAAACTGTAATAAATGTAAGAGCTGATGAGGGCATTATCATGCTGAAAACGTTTCTAATTAAAGTTTTTTCTAACTTTAGTGTTGTAAATATTGGACTGCTCAGTAGTGCTGTCATTTTGTGTACTAAGTGTTAATAATTAACCTAGCAGAGCAGTAAAGGAATATAGAAACTATGACAGTATGTTTTTGTTATATTAGAATATGCTGAATCTAAATGTATTTTGTGTCTATTAGTTTTATTAAAATAATTAATAAAACTAATAGAAATCCAAATAATCCTAAACAGCCAAACTTCCCCTAGCTGTTTATTTTTTGAATTAACTGCCAAATTAATAATTCAAAAAATAAACCGCTAGGGGAAGTTTGGCTGTTTAGGATCATTTGGATTGTGTATATCCCCTTAGAATTGCTGATTTATGACTAAAAGAAATCTATAATAAAATCTGTAATTAATAATTTTTAACAAATAGAATTAAAAATGTAAATACTAACTTCCAGAAAATTGGAGCTGCTTTTGCCAGTAATTTAGTAAAATGAAGATTTTTGAGAATTACATAAATTTAAGATAATATTTAATGAAAATTTTAAAGTTTTTAATTAACATATAAAACAATGATTGATAAATTTATTGTCATACTAAACTCTGAATTTAAGATTTTTAAATTCAAAGTTTAATATAATAGGTTCTTGACTTAAGTTATTCATCCAAAAAATTTCCATATAAATCAAAAACCACATAAATCCAACAATGTTTAAATTTGAGATACACGAATGAGCATATTAGCAAACAGAATGGCCAAATGAAATTTATGAGCATACTTTAAGCATAGATAAGACAATTTAAAGCCATAAATGATATTTCGAAAAATACAAGTTGTTTAATGAATTTTCTATTCCTGTTTTATGGAAATTCAATAAAAATAAAAGATTTAATGTTCATATATCTCTGAAACTACTTAAATTGAAACTGTGCAAAATTTGGTACTTATCAACTCTAAAATTTAAAGTCTAATGGCAAATAATAGGCTAAATAGTAATAACTATTATAAACTATTGTAGTATATTATTTATAATTATATTTATATTAATGCTTTTTGGAATGCATTAACATCAATAAGTAAAATGGCAGTGACTTTTTTGGTTTGGATAGATGTAACTTTTATGTTGGAATTAATGGGGAATGAGTTTCCAATTTACATATTTTCGCCTAATGAAGATTCAATAACGAATTAAAAACTTTTATGTTGGAATTAATGGGGAATGAGTTTCCAATTTACATATT
>AYEL01063414.1:0-79184 GCA_000484575.1 Olivierus martensii
ATATAATAATGAAAACAAATTATTTAATTAATTAAAAATAGACGTGCAACAGTTCACTAGTTTTTAGTTTCTTAAAGATGATTTCTAGACAATTATTATTTTAAATTCTGCCAACAAGTCTGATTCTATTGTTTGTTTGTGTTATATATTACTTGATACCTGCAAGTGGTGTGACCTCACAGTATTGGATTCCATTAGAAGAAGAAAAAGTCTATCCGAGATCCTACAGTTCATACAGACAATAAAATCAGCGAATGCATGTCACTGTTTGTTCGCCATCAAAAGGCAAAATCAAATCTCATCTGTATAGAGTTGAATCTATAAACTGCTTATCAGTAGTTATGGGTTTGTTTGTTAAAAAACTCCGAAGTGAGTCCAATTATCCTTGTCACTGTTTGTTTGCCATCAAAAGGCAAAATCAAATCTCATCTGTATAATAATCGTTGCCCATTAAAAGGCAAAATCAAATCTTATCTATATAATAATCGTTGAATCCTATGCTGCTAATCAGTATTTACGGGTTCGTTTAGATCGGAAGAGCGGTTCAGCAGGAATGCCGAGGTGTTTATGGGTTCGTTTGTCAAAAAACTCCAAAGTGAACCCAATTATCCTTCTGGGGGCTTGTTTGTCAAAAAACTTCGAAGTGAGCCAAATTATCCTTCTGGTATTCATTTGTCAAAAACTCCGAAGTGAGCCCAATTGTCTTTTTGGTGAAGATTGATAATTTCCAAAGTGAGCCCAATTGTCCTTCTGGTGACCCATTAAAAGGCAAAATCAAATCTTATCTATATAATAATCGTTGAATCCTATGCTGCTAATCAGTATTTACGGGTTCGTTTAGATCGGAAGAGCGGTTCAGCAGGAATGCCGAGGTGTTTATGGGTTCGTTTGTCAAAAAACTCCAAAGTGAACCCAATTATCCTTCTGGGGGCTTGTTTGTCAAAAAACTTCGAAGTGAGCCAAATTATCCTTCTGGTAGTTCGTTTTGTAGCAAATATAATAAATAAATACTATATTCCATATTTTTAGGACATTTTAAATGAGTTTTATCTGCATTTTTAATATTTATTATGATTGTGGGAAGGAGCCGGAACAAATTAATCAGTTTTCAATTAAAGGACATTTTAAATGAGTTTTATCTACATTTTTAATATTTACTATGATGGTTGTGGGAAGGAGCTGGAACGAATTAATCAATTTTCAATTAAATCCGTGAGGAATCGTGCTTTGGATAACGACAGTTCTGCTGGAATGGATTACCATCTTTAACCAAAGTACCACTGTATATGAAAATTAAAAAAAGAAAACATTATTAATAAGGGAGACCCTGTGATATAAGTACAGCATGAAAATGAAGTCAAAAATGAAAATTGCAATACAGATACATTACATAGATGGGAAATATAGTTTTAAATTTAAAATCCTGATTATAGGGCCACAGAAACTGACTGATTGATTCATTACTTATTAAGTAAATTATTTAGTGACTGATAGTTTTATTAAAATAATTAAATAATTAAATCTATAATTGATGAATTTTTAATAAATATAATTTAAAATAATTAATAGTAACTTTCAAAAAATTGGCTTTATTAAAATCAAACTGACAACTAACACTATCTTGTTTTTAACTAACTAAAAATAAGAGAACTCATTAAGATAGGATTCTATAAATGCTTTAATTAAGACAAAAGTTCATTACAGAAATATTTTCAGTCTATTCAACCCTCATCAGTTGTTTATACATAAGTGTATACAAATACAGTCAAACCTGTTTTTATGCGGTCCATTTCTGTGCGGTTTTTTTTTGACAGTAACAGTGTCATAATATCTCATTTACTTGTTGAAAAAGTCTTGAAATTATGAAAATACAGGCTTTCAAAAGTATTAGAATACACTGAAATATTGTACCTCAATCTATAAAATTGGTAGCTCTAATTTTTTTTTTCTTTTTAATTTTTTAAAGTAACTCTTTCAGAAAAGTAATTTCGTGTTTTCAATTAATTCGATAATTCCATTATTTATAAATCATGATCCATGCAGATATTATTCAAAAGTTTGCCAACATATCATTACAAAAATACAAGATTTTGTAGATGTACAAAACAAGTGCAAGTAAATGAGGGATTAAGATATTGATGAGAATTTTTTCAGTAACAGTGTCATAATATCTCATTTACTTGTTGAAAAAGTCTTTAAATTATGAAAATACAGGCTTTCAAAAGTATTAGAATACACTGAAAATATTGTACCTCAATCTATAAAATTGGTAGCTCTAATTTTTTTTTCTTTTTAATTTTTTAAAGTAACTCTTTCAGAAAAGTAATTTCGTGTTTTCGATCTTTCCGCATCTTAAAAAGAAAGTTAAGAATCATCCTTAGAAAGTTTTCTGTTGAAATAAGACATAAATACACCTTTGGTAATAATGTCTTTCTGGCAAAATTCCAGCAAAAGTTCGTTATTCAGTTTTTATTATTCAAAAAATTATTTCTTTTCATATGAAAATTTTCTGTGTCGTTGGCATTTCAATCTGTCTTGTTCCTGTCAATAAACAAAAACAAGTTATGTACTTAAAATATTAAATTAATTAAAAAAGAAAAAAATATTTATCATCAGTAAAATTGCAAATATGATGAGAAACTTAAAAGATAGAACGTATAAAAGAAATTATCTTGATTTCGCTTCATTCGTGGTTATTTTTTTTTATAGATGACATAAAGGGAATTGCATTGTAAGATGTAAGTACAGGATACGATGTTTTCTTATTATAAACAAAAATATGGACAGAATTATTTTCTTCTTTATAAAAGCACAAATTTGTCTTTTTATATAAGACGAAGGAAAGCAATTACAAAACGAATTCCATAATGAGTTTCTTAAATTCCAACCATATAATAACTAAAATGAGACACTTAATGATTGTCTGTAATATATTCTCTTAATATATGAAATTTCCTTTAATTTATTCAAAATTATAAAAATTTCATTATATATTTTGATATAAAAATATAAAATTTATTTAGAATCTATTTGTTAAATTCTGAATTAATTGAGATTTGGATTCAATAATAATGTCACAACAATTTATACTCTACATATTATGTTTTCAATTATGTTTGTTTAGAAATATTTTTAAAATAGATATTCAATAGACAGACATGGAAACGACAAATTTTTTCTTTAAAATGAATTTAAAATTTATATAAATTAAATCAAGTACGAACATTATTATTATATTAATTTCTTTTATACATTAAAGAATATATCACAATTTAAAAAAAGGCATATTTCACAATTTAAAGAAAGTTAGTTTATATAAATTATCTTTAATGTTTCTTATAAATCAATAATAATAATTAAATAAAAACAATAATAATGTAAAAAACAATAATGGAAGGAAAGATAAAAAAAAATAAAAAATGTAGTTAGGATTGCAAATAGATTCAACGACACAAAAGAATTTAATTAAATTATTTTTTCACTTTATTATTTATAAAACTTAAGTAAATTTTAATCAGAATCGTTTTTATAGATGAATTGAAAATTAAAAATGTCATTTTAATGGACATTTTTAAAAAATAAAATTCTTATCAGTGACGACACATTAACCATTATACAACCAGATATTTTTGTGTTCATCGAATTCTTCATTATAATATAATGAAGAATTCGATGTAATGAATGAATATATTATATTATATTCGAAGTAATGAATATATTATATTCATTACTTTCAATTAAAATTGGATTATTTGTGACATTAAGCTATTAATATCCGAAATGTTTTATTAAATTATTTCGTTGTATGAAATTCTAGATAAATATTTATGGACAGAATGAATCATAAAGCATGTTATTGAAATATTTAAATTTATTCATAAAGCACAATTATAAAGAATTAAGAATGTAATGCAATGGTTTAGATATGTAATCATTCACTGTTCCAAACAACTCCATTTTTATTAAGAAACATTACATCTTACATCTCATCATACCTTTACATCTACATAACGAAATGTTATTTAGATTTTAAATATTAAAAGTGTTTTAAAATTAGTTTTCTGATCCACTATGGGCCTATATGTAGGTCTATTGATGCAGTCAATGATTTGTCCATCTCAATGGCGTAACTACAATGGTCTGAATGATTCAGCTGCACCAAGCTGGACATCAATAAGCGCTCCCAACAGAGATAAAACTATAATTGAATCTATTCTCCTCTCTATGCACATAAAATACTGTATCAGGGCTTATTAAATAGGAATGCAGTTATATTGGCTACTTTTATGTTAAATTATAAAAATATATTGGATAGTATAATAAAGAAATTATACAGAAATTATTATAAATGGTAATTTAAAGACAAATAGTTCATCACTCTATCAATTCTCATAGGAGAAGCTTGGTTTTAGAAATTCAATTCAAATAAATCTCTGAAATGAACCGAAATTTGCATTGCTAAATAACAATTATTAATCTCATATCAATGCAGTATTTAAATTATCATTGAATGTTTCTAATTAAATCAGTTTTCAAACTTTGAAATAAACAGAAATACAAAAATATTAACTGAAGCTTACCGGATATGAAGTTTCCATCTATTTTTGAAATTTGAAATGTTATGTTTTGCATTCGTATGCACCTTGTTGATGACTTTTTCATATATTTTTTAAAATGTTCTTTTAACATTCGCACTGTTTAGGGAAAAAAGAAATTCAGGAGCACTCTTCATTTCTAAATTTTCCAATTTTTTTTTATAATGATGTGCACTTCGTTAGCATTTATGCACGTTTTATATGCCTGTTTGAACCCTCAATAGCTATGATCATAAACAAAAGAAATTTAGAGAGCTAGCTTTACACCATCTCTAGTATCTAATTTTACGAACAGACATGATTCATTAATCATGTCTGTATGTATCATAGTTCATAATATGTTTATACTTTAATATGATATTTAATTTCAATCAAGTTCTTAAAATTAAAAATTTAAAATCCAATTTATTATAAGATATTAATTTATGTTTATTAAATTATATTATTTAATATAATTTAAAATGAAAAATGGAGTAATATTGAAGTTTCGTCATCTTAATCATTAAACCTGTCCCAATAATAACTTGTTCTTTATTCTCTTTTAAATTCAAAAGCAACAAGTAAAAAGTTCTCTTAACATTTGAATTTTTTAAGATAAAAATATGATATTTAAAATTATCTGTATAATTTAACTAAATTTATTATATAAATCAGCATAGTATGTTGACTTTTCTATTCTTTTCTAAAATAAGTTAAAAATTAAATAAGCTCTATCGAATAAAGCAACAAAATTAAAAGTTTAAAATTTTCCATTGTTCATTATAAGATCAAACATTATTGTAATAATATGTCAATAATATGAATATTAGATGAATGTAAATTTTTCGTTTCATTGCTTATAAATTATTTTGCGTATAATTTTTTTTTATTTTTTCATTTATTTCTGCAAGTTTTAAAATAGTAAATATTTTATCTTAAGATATTCAAATCAAATTTAGATATGCAATATTAAGAAATAAAAAATTAGAAATATCAAACCGTTTTTCTGTATAAAATACAAATTTAAATTAATTTAAAAAAATCATTTTTTGACAATAATTTTGTTGTATCAATAAAGATTTTTACATTTATATACCTAATACACATGCATATATAGGGCGTTTAATATAAATGTGTCTTACCTTAATTTTGCTTAATGTTTCTTTCACAAGATTTTTCTAATGAAAAATCATTATTATAGTTTAATTGAATTTTTAGAATATCAAATCAAAATTCAGATAACGTTTTATAGTAAAAAATATTTATAAATTAGAAATTTTATTTAAAATATCTTTTTTTTGTATACAAAACTATTTCATAATATCAGTTTAATCCAAATTCTTTTAAAATATTTTTATAAGCATCATATTTGAAAATATGCTACTCCTTTTGGGCTCACGCCTTTAAGTAGCAAAGGATATTGCGTGCTCTAGTGATTTTTCTAAACTACTTATAGTTCATCTTTGCCATAATGCTACAAGTTAGGAGCCTGATAAAATGGATCCAGGGTTGTCTGGGACCTCCAATGATGCAGTTCCTTCACCTACTATCTCATCGTTTGGCTGATCAACAACATGGTGAAATTTTTTCTTATGATTTTCAAATCTCGAAGAAAAGAAAATCGGATTGTCAAACTTGGATTTAAAATTGAACTGGATAAAAGACAACGAGAACGGAAACGGAAGTATAAATGGAGATTAGATGTGTGGAATGTGAATAGACAAGTGAAAGGGAATGAACAAGAACTTGTAAATGAAATGTGGTTTTCAAATCTCGAAGAAAAATCGGATTGTCAAACTTGGATTTAAAATTGAACTGGATAAAAGACAACGAGAACGGAAACGGAAGTATAAATGGAGATTAGATGTGTGGAATGTGAATAGACAAGTGAAAGGGAATGAACAAGAACTTGTAAATGAAATGTATAAATATAAACTAGATGTGTTCTGTATAAGTGAAACATATCGAAAAGGGTGTATGTTTGAGTGTGTACGAATGATATTGTGGGAATATGGTTTGGGTTAAAAGATAATGAGCGAAGTAATGTAAGATGACTGAGAGAACTAAAATCTGTATGTTAGAATATAAGTGTGTGAATGACAAATACTATAGGTAAGAATGAAATTTGGACAATAGAAAGTATTTCTGATTATGGTGTACGTACAAATGACAATGAAAAATTTTGATGTAACCTGAATGATGCGATAAATGAAGGTCGTGGCATTGATCGAATGATTGTAGCTGGCGATTTGAATAGCAGAATTGGTTGGAGAGAGATAGAGTGGAAAGATTGGTTGAGAAATATATGATCCTAGAATGAGGAGCGATTGCTAGATGTCTGTGATGAAATAGGATTGTCTCTAACAACTTCTTTAAACACAAGGCCACATCAGGCCTTGTGTCTAAAGAAGTTGATCTCTGTCACGGCTTTCCCAGATGTACTGATGTGCCTGGCTTTCCCAGGCACATCAGTACATCTGGGAAAGCCGTGACAGAGATCAGAGGATTATGACTGACTTAACTGTATGTGGTTAAAAGATTGAGGTAGAAGATTATAAATACAAAAATGATGAGAAGTGCAGAGATACGCTCTGATCACTATCTGGTGATCTTTAGATGAATTTACTGAGGAGATGAAGAAATATGAGGACAAAAGAAGCAAAGATGCTAGTGAAAGTAGAAGATCTGCGGATGAAACGAGAGTATACGAGAAGAAGTTATGTGAAAAGCTGGGTAAAATCGATGAGAATACTTATGCAACGAAGAGAATTGCGAATACATTTTAAAGAGTGTGTATGTAATAAGTGTTGCAACAGAAAGAGTTTGTGAAATGATAATAGATAGGAAGAAAGGTGATGCCTGGTGGAATGATGAGGTATGTTGTGGTTGAATAGAAAAAAGCATATTTAGGAATGTTAAATGAAAATGTGAGAGCAGATGAGTATTAAAAAATATAAGAATAAATGTGCAAAGAATAATGAAAGAAAGTAAAGAGATGTAAAAAGCTGCAGAATGGTTTTGAAGGGAATAGAAAAATGTTCTAGAAGTGTATGAGAAATTTGAGAAGGAAACATGTATAGGTGTGTCTGGTGTAAGAGATAAAAATGGTAGAATGCTATAAGATGAATTTAAGGTGATTGAGAGTAATACTCACTCCATGTGAGTATTTCCACGAGCTTTACAAACCGATTGGAGAAAGAGATGAGAATGAAACTGAGGAGATCAAATAAAAGTAATGAGTGAATTTGAGCGTGATGAACAAATCAGTGTCTATTATGTTATCAGATTTTAATGAATTGAATATTTATTTATATATCATATGCAATAATAATATGTGGGAGTTTATATCAATTTTAGGCATCTGACTGTTATGAAAAAATTATTTGTTTGGAATAATATTTTTGAACTGTATAACTTCAGAATGATTGGAATTTTTTGTGAATAGGTATTTTTTGTGTATATGTAATTTTTATATATACTTATTTCTTATTTTTTTAATTACAGTGTTCATAGAATCTTACCTTAAAATTCTCTCATATTTTAAATTGGTTTTATTTTTGTCAATAATTTACAGATTGAAGATTTTGAGAATTGCATAAATTTAAGGCAATATTTGATGAAAATTTTTATTATTTTTAACTAATAAAACCACAATGATTGGAAAGGTTGTTGCCTTATTTGGCTTAAATTCAAAGATTGTTTTGTACTTTAGCAGCTCTGAAATTCAAAGTCAAATGGCAAGTAATAGCTAAATAGGTAATAATGTAAACTATTCTATTATAGTATACATAATTATATTTATATTATTGATGTTAAAGTATTACAAAAGCATTATGTAATAGTGACTTTTTGGTATCCAAGAAATAATTAAAAATTTTTACATTGGAATTAATGGGAAATGAATTTGATTTATGTATTTTCACTTAATGAACAGTTTTTAAATTCTAATAACCTTTCTAATCAGTAATGCAGTGCTAATAATAGAAGTATTATTATAACAATAATGATGATAAATTATATGCTACCTAATACAGGGCTGCCGAGAGAAATTTTCAGGCCTGTGATAAGTCTGTGGTACTTAAAAAAAGTGTAACACTTTGGCTTAATAAAAGAAACCATATAAAACACTAAACATTTATTTAAAAAAGTATACAATAAATTAAAAATTCGATACATTACATACCATGTTATATATAAAATATTTTGACACGACTGCTTTGGATAGTACACAATTCTCTCTGGTGGCAGCCTGTGAATTATCGGACAAGTTGTGACATGTCAAAGCCCGATGGTCAGGCCTGTGACAAGAGTCACGGATGTCACCCCTTCTCGGCGGCCCTGACCTAATATCTTTTATAAATTTGTCATCAGTGTAGAAATAAAAATTACTAGTATTAGAAATGAATTAGATATTTATTATTCCTTTTATTAGAAATAAACAACTTTTTGAAAAATATTTTATATATTCTTTACTATATTTTATTGTATTATTAATTGATTTTTATTTAAAATTTTCAGTGCTGGATGTGGAAGAACAGGAACAATATGTGCTATTGATTATGTTTGGGGATTAATGAGAATGGGGGTAAGTTTTTAAATTATGTTAGTGATGATTGATATTTATTTATTAAAACTCATATAGTTCACTTTTACATTTTTCAAACAAAATAAAGCATAATTTAAAGTAACTGAACTTTTCAACGTAGGCAAATTACTTATGATGATATTTTTGAAAATATTAGTCAAAAAAATTTAAGCCTGTAATTATTTATACTAATATAAAGCATTAATGAAAGACAAACAAAGTCATAAATGATCCAAGAATATAAAATATAATGTGGATTCAGCAATTTACTATTACAACTCTTACAAATTCTCTGTAAAGATAGCATTTAATACTATATTACTGGGGTGGCAACTGCGGCTCATGAGGCACATGCAGCTCTTTGGTACTTTCAATGTGGCTCATACCATTAAAGTCAGTAGTAAATATGAAGCAAATACTTATTTAAGTTATACAAATTGCAGATATATTATTTTTTTTATCTATTGCAAGAAGTAGTATGCATCTATACCTGGGGTGTCAAACTAGCGGGCTGCATGCAGCCCTCAATGTGATTTTTTTGTGGCCCTCAACGTTCTTAACTAAATGAAAATCAGAACAATATGTTATGAGATAATAGGAAGTAACTCTTGCTTTATAGCTATGTCATATACTACAATAGTTTGATTTTAATGTAATGTAATTGCATGAGTTTTTTTTTATTGGACTTATCGGATGTATACATACAGATGATACTGATCTTTCAGATTGGTGACACAAACTAAGTGCTTTCCTGCAAAGACTACATCATTTTGTGTGAAATTTCTTATTAAAAAAAAAAATAAAAAGCCATAAATAAGAACCTGCATTTTTTTGAATAGACAAATACAATAATCAAGTTCCAAATAATCCTTCTTTGAAAGATGTATATAAAGGATGCGCTAATGGGCTTGTTAAAGATTTATTTGTTGTGTTATTAACTTATTTTAAAAATCAAATAGTTATATTTGAATTTATAAAATTTTAATGAAAAGCTTTTGTTTTTGTACAGAAAATGTGACTTTTAATGCTTAATAGGAAAATTAAAGTTGATATACAGAAAATGTGACTTTTAACGCTTAATAGAAAATTAAAGATTGATAACAAGGAATTAAATTAAAAAAAACACTTATAATTAAAAGCAATTATGTAATAATTATATATTTTTGTAATATGTTCATTTGATTACATAATGCATTTAATTATCTTATCTATATTTCTGAATCCTTACTCTAAAATGTAATTTAAAAAAAAAATTAAATGTGATATGGCCTGCAGCAATCTTATAGGTTTATTAAATGGCCCTTGAATTAAAATCAGTTTGACATGCCTGATCTGTATAAAATAATTTTTGAAATCATTATTACAATTACCCAAAACACTGATGCTATTTTCATTGATCCAGAAAGAAAATGTGGCTCTTGAGTATTTGAGATTCCCCTATGTGGCTCATAGGGACATGAAATTTGGCCACCCCTGCTATATTATATGTTTACTATAGCCAAATTGTGGTTCTGTACCATCATGAGTAAATAGTTAGTATGAAGTTAAGTTTTCTTTTTAATATAAAATGAACCCATTATTATATGAAATTGCAGTACAGTTGATGATCTATCTCCAATTATTGTGCTTCAAATCTATAAGTTGCCCACACTTATGAAGAAATTAGCTGTCAGGTGAAGGATTTTAATGATTAAATTTGAATCTTTCCTACAAAATATAGAGATGTGGGAACTACAATAAACCCTACTCTTGCAGATTATTAATTGAACCCTAATCTTGCAGATGCAAATAAAGATTTTTATATGCTGTTATTCAGGAAACTTATCTAGAAAATAATTTTTCTCTCTCATCCACCACTAATTAATCTCCTAAACAAGTCAGATTCTAGCATTTAATGTAAATAAAACAAGTTTTAATTTCATTTTAATTATAATTACATATGATTTTAATAGTTTTCATTTGATACTAATGTTTACATGCAAATGTAAATGCATAATATAATACATTAAACTTTTGTTTTATTTAGTACAGGTAGTTCTGAGTAACAAGTTCTTGGATTTACAAGTTTTTCCAAATATGAAGTATCAAAAATATTGAAAATATGAACATTAATAAATGTTAAAAACATTCATAAAAATATATTTCAAATCACATATGTATCTATATAATACATACATATGTACAGTATGACTGGATTTATAGCAAAAATACCATC
Organism: Olivierus martensii; assembly: GCA_000484575.1. Lineage (NCBI taxonomy): Eukaryota > Metazoa > Arthropoda > Arachnida > Scorpiones > Buthidae > Olivierus > Olivierus martensii. The sequence continues at coordinate 11,375 of AYEL01063414.1, forward strand.
CATCTGCTATGAAATTAAAAAGATCAAAATGATGACTAGAAGCTGAAGTACTACATCTTCTGGTTTCATTGACATATTATGTAAATATTTCCATTCCTGAATTGCACCTTGTGAGGAAGTTAACTTGGACCTGTCCTATTTTTATTTTATTATGCACTCTATTATTTATTTATCATTATTTTCCTATATGCTAACATATTATATTTTAGTTTAAAAGTTAACTTACTTCCACGCTCTCCGTCGATATGTAAAATATATTAATATTCTATATATTTAAACAAAGATTTTTTATATAAATAGAAAATTGATGATAAAAATAATTTTAAGAGAACTTTTTTAACTTCAGAAATTGTTTGTATAATAATATCTAATATCAGCAGGTAAATTTTGACTATAGTATGTTTGTATATTGCTGTTATTCATATTCTACTAAGGCAAAGATTGACATAGGATAATCATTTCATTTGACTTCCATTTTCTGCTGTATTTATTTGTTTTTCAGCAATAATGTTTTTTCTGTATAATTTTTAAAATTATAAAAACAAGATAGAAAATATCTAATTTTCTTATTTTTTAGATCAAATTCAAAAATTATGCTCTAGTTTAGTACCTAGATATTTATCAAATTTCTTTATCAATCTTATTTTCCAAATAAGATTTTAAAGTACGATAATCAGAACATTGAAATATTGATTGTTTATATATATATAAACTTATAATCTATTTTTAAATCAAATAATAATAATAATACTTTTATAAAAAATTAAGGGAATGAATTTGTATACTTAGGAAGGCCACATGTGGCCTTCCTAAGTATACAAATTCATTAGGAAGGCGAATGCGGCCCTCTTTCTCAAACTTATGTTTGAAAGGGAGGGCCGTATTGATGGTGAGATTATGATAAGAACAAATGCTGGATTAAAAATTCTGGGTACGCTTGGAAGATATGCCAGGAATGAGAATCTATCAAAGTGAGTGACGCGATATAAATGTATCTCGAATGATGAAATACGAAAGCAATGTGGAGTGAAAAGGTATGTGATAGATGCAATATGTAAATCAACTTTGAGATGGATTGGTTATGTGGAGCGAATCAGTGAAGAGCATTTAACAAAACAAATATATGTTGGACATGTGGAGGGGAAATTTGGGAGAGGAAGGTCAAGAAAAGAGTGGAGAGAATAAGTAAATGAATATCTGAGGCTATATGGATTTCAGAGTCTTTATGAGAGGCGGATATGTATCAAAAAGAATGACTATAAAGGAAACTGGTATAATGTGTAGAGATAAGAATATATCACCGCTATCTGATTATTGATATTCGAATGATTTTCCATCTCTATCTTTCCCCTTTCTTCCTTCTTTGAGTACTGGTCATTCTGTTACAAGAATAGTGACATAATTTGTTATTGTTATTCCTTCAGTATAGTTTCACGGGTTTTTCCAGTGCAAGTAAACTATCTTGACTGGAATACACATAATGCGGAATAAAATTCTATCAAATATGATACTCATAAAATATTTTAAATTAATTTAGATTAAACCTTTACGTAAAACGAATATTTATAAAAAATGTATAACATATTTATCTCGGACATCCTGTACATAAATATATATTAAGCATAAAAAAACAAAAAATATGTTTATATTTTTAAATATATGCTTTAATAGATTACCACTATATTCTTTTTCTTTAAAATCTTAAAAAAAATAAAAGAAAAACTTTCTCTTAAAATTTGAGTTATTAAACTTAAACATATGTTTAACCTTCTAAAAATTAAAATTAAAGTAAAAATTATCATAAAAAATGATTAAATTATTTAATAATTATTTATATTAAAAGAGTGTTTGCTATTGCTGAATATTCTCCGTTCAGCTTTTATTTTTATTTCTTAATATAGCATATCCAAACTGAATTTGAATATATCAAGATAAAATTAACTAAATTCTTGAAAGTAATAAAATAAACTATTCACTAACTTAAAACATATCGAAATTAATAAAAAAATTAAAAAAATCGTATTAAAAATAATTAATAAAAATTAAAAAGGTAAATTCATTTAATATCCACAAAATTTATTAGAATAATGCTCGACCTTATAATGAGCAATTAAAATTTTAAATTTTTAATTTTTATGGCTTAATCAGTTTATAGTCTATTCCAGTTTTGATTATCCCGAAAGAAAAAAGTTACTATGTTGATTATGTAATAAATATTATCATCTCATTAAAATCACTTTGAGTAATGCTCATATTTTATCTTAAATTCTCAAATTTTCAGATAATTTTTTTTTTACTTTTATTCTATTTAACACTTAAAAGAGAATAAATATTTTGTGAGTCTATTAAAACATTTAAATTGATTTAGAATTATGAAACTTCAACATTATTTTAATTGCATTTATTTTAAATTATATTAAATATTATATTTGATAAATATAAATTAATGTGTCATAATTTATAAAATTTTCATAAATATAAATCTTTATTTTTAATAACGTGATCGATATTACAAATTTACTTTTGAAAAAGATCATGGAAGCATTTATAGATTTATTCACTGGAAAAATGAGTGATGATGTGAGAAAAATATAAGATAGAAAAAGAAAGAGTTAAAATGAATTTACTAAAATAAACTGTAAAATAAACTATAAGAAAGATAGAACATTTTATTCGCATACTACGACGACATGCCTGCCGTCGTAGTATGTGAATAAAAGATTCGATCCTTTCTAAATCCCCTGTGGGTGGGTGAATTCTATCCCATTCACAGGGGATATAGATATATTCATTCATTTTGAAAATAATATGGGATATGGGATAACTGTTCTTACAGGGTTAGCCCGAGAAGATTGAAAGATGAAATTTAAAGAATATAGGATATCAAGAGAAAAAGAAAGTCAGAATAGGATTAAAAGAAAGTTGTGATATATCATTTAGAGGAAATAGAAATGATTAGTTGCATCTTTTGATATGTAGGTCAAACATTTAGAGAATTTAGAGAAATTATAAACAGATATGGTTAATTATTCATTATAAAATCAGATAATGAGAATTTGTATAATGATGGAGTAAAATTAAAATTTTGGTTTTTCTTAAACTTTTGGCTGCAAACGGAAACACTAAATGCTGAAAAAGTGTTATTAAGTATGACTTAAGTATTGATGTTATAATGTTATTAAGTACGACTGCAAAAAAATGTTTCAAAATTCAAAAGTTCTAAACGCACATAGGAAGCAAAAATATCAATGAAAGATTTTAAAACTTCAATCCATATTTTTTAGTAAACATATTATACTATATATTAATTTATATCTTCATTAGTAACTTTATCGTTATCATTCCTATTATAAATGATGATAATAAATTTGTAAGACAAAAGTGTAGATAGTTTAATGTATGTTAATATTTAATATTTAGTTTAATATATATTGGAGATGACGACGCCATGATGAAAAGAAATGAATGATGGGTAAATATTTAAAAATGAATTATTTTCGTATTTTTTATACTGTTGATTTTTAATCATTAACACATAGATTTTAGTATTTTAGGTATTTCACACTGCATGTCAGTTTCTGTTTTGATAACGATATCATTAAATTATTCGCGTTACCGTGAAGGACTATTTCTTATGTTGGAGTGATAAAGCTTTAAACAATATCTACAGCTTCTACAGAGCTACATTCTTAACTTGTCGTCGACTATAGAGGTCGTTGTAGCTGTAACGATGCAGCCGGTGTTTGATACCGGTTTACACCGTTTTTCTAACGTCGCAGAAAAGTAGTTCATGCTAGATGATAAGATTTTAAAAGTTACAGAGTGTAACAAATCACTATCATCGTCAAACAGAAACAATGACGTTAAACAGAAACAAGCTGATGTTGACTTATTTCTGACGTCAAAAGAAACTAATCACTGATGACTTACTGCTGAGGTTTGGAACGCGCCCTAATTTTTTAGTTTTGTTGTTGATGCCAGGTTTGTCATATGATCTATACTGCTTACTACAGTATTTCCATTTGTGTTGTCAGTTAGGCTTTTATCTACCACTACATTTTGTTTGAAAATGCTGAATATGATAATTTTACAGTTTATCTACGAATACATTCCCTATTTTTAATTTATATTTCTAATTGAAAGTTTGGAAAATTAAGAGAATTATTATAAAATATAGTATAATATTTTTTACACAAAATTTTAATGACTTATGTATGTTGTCTTAAAAATAATTCAATCAAATAGGAGATAGAATCAATTTTTTTCATACTTGTAATATAAAAAGAAGATAGTTTGCAAAAGTTTTATATATATAACCCTCATAAAAATTTTATTGAGATCTATAACATTCAGTTGCAATTTATTTACCGTATTTTCAAATAGATAACGTTTGCATTAGCTATATGAAAACATAAAAGAAATAATAAAAAATAACATTGCGCTCCATATAAAGTAAAATTTGAAAGAGTGCATCATCTATACATTTTGACATTTACTGAACAATGTAAATTTTAAGCTTTTAAGTTTCAGTAATTTTATATGCCTCACATACTGAAAGTTTTTATATCATACATTACCATAGATCTATATTTAACCTGTATATAATATCAAATCATAGCATTAAATTCTTGTAAATATTTCATTTATTTATAAAATTTTAGCATATATGATAGATAAATAAAAAAATATTTTGTTGTAAAATAAACTTTTGTTGTATATGCTCTCTCCATTCAATTGTGGCTTACTGTAGAAATATCGCTGATTTGTTAATTCTTTTTTTTATTAGGAACAGAGTACGAAACAATCTGTGTATTGAAAAATCGATAAAAACAAGGACTAAGCCGGATTTAATCGCAGATTCTTCATTATCTGAACAATTCTCGTTCCTAATTTTATTACATTTAACTCTTGCATTATTCATTATATAGTAATAATTATTTAAAAATCGTTAAAATAAACTCTGAAATTAATATCAAAAATTGCATTAAAATAAAAGTTTTATTTGAATTTTTATGTTGTTTAGAATATTTCTATTATTTTTTTTTAATTTAATAAATGTTTATAATTATACCTTTTATTTAAAATGAAATAAGAAATATGCTATACTATTTTTAGCAAAGTAATACGTGAAAAATGCAAATAAAAGACATAACAGCATCTAATTAAATTGTTACAACATTTAAATCCCAAGGGTAGGAATTTAAAAGTTTTATTTTTGCATACAGTAAACAGTTTAGAATAAAGGAAAAGTTTTTCTCAGAAGATGTTTGGTATTGTTTGTGTTTCTCATTGCTTTTCTTTTTTCTTTAATGCTACCAGACATTTTTTTCCAAATACTGCAGCAAAAGACTAATAGAATTGTTGTCTTCCCTTCCAACTTGTTTCATATATTCTTTTCTCGTCACTCTCAATGGGTCTTTGATGACAAACATCGATGGAACACATTACACTTCTTTTTCTTACCAACCGTTTATGCCACAGACTTTTACTCATTTACATAAGGAGGCAACTCATTTGTATTGAAGCGGAGATGTCATTATTTACATAAACGATCCATTCTAAAACGAGAATTTGTTTACAGAAATTGGTACATTGAAAAGATTAAATTGGTAAAATAACAATATATGTAAAACAACGAAGAATTATTTCTTGAACGAACGACACTAGTTTGCCAAATTGGCTTATAATACATCATGTTTATAAATTTAAAGACTTTTTTATGATTTAAAACTCATTCTCTTCAAAAATGCATAATGGCAATATTTTATGCCAGCGAGATAATTTTGTTCAGAGAAATATTTTTCTTTGACAAAAGTAGCTGTTCTTACATTTTAAATGATTCGCTTGGGAATTCAAAAGATAAATTTGGTCTTCTAATTCGAATTAACATCTATTTTCGAGACTTTTAGCAATACTTTTTTCAATACTAAAAAATTATATGAAAATAACAATTTATCTCTGTCTAATTCGTCATAATTTTGATAAAATCAATAATTATTAAATAAAATAATTTTATTTTATTTCACTAATTTTTTTAAAATCTTCTTTCTACAATTTATTCATTTAATTACGATTTTTGGGCAAAATTATTTATTTTGTTCAGCATGAATAAGTCACATTTTATTCCAATAATATTTTAAATATTAATATCTAAATTATACTAGAAAACTATAAAGTACACTATTATAATTAAATTAACAAATTTTTAAAGAAGTTATAAATATATTAATCATGCTTTACTTATTAAAAGTGATTTTATTTTAAATAGCAAAAATTAAAAAAAAAAGATTAATTTGATAGCCGAAATAACAAAATCTGAAATTTATATTCGTATTGCAGTACTTTAAATGAAAAATTACTATTTTTTATGCTATCGTTAATGGTAATGTTTTAAGAAAAAAAGATATCAGAATATAGAATGAATTTGCGGAATGTTAAATCGATCTTTATTCTATGTTTTTAGTTCCTGTTCATTGCTTAATTCACCTATTGTTTTCATATAAAATATGGTAAATGTTTACAATAAATTACAGTTTGTTTTCTATTCGAACAAAACGATTAAATAAATATTTTCCTGGAAAAATAAAAATCAGGAAAAGTGCTTAGAATTTTTGTAAGTCGGCAATTAGCATAAATTTCAACATTATTAGGAGGAAAAATCAATAAAATACAAGAACAAAGTCAAAATTTTATTTTTAAATCTATAAAAATAAGTTTTAAAATATTGAATACAAGCAAAATCAGATTTGTTGAATTAATGGAGTATACTTAACTCTCGCAAAACAATTTTTATATACGAATTAAAAAAAACTGACTGTTATTTTTTTATTTTTATGTCCAATGAATTTTGGCTCGATTATTTACTGAAATTCTATTTCTTCACAGGATATTTTAAATACTTTCTACGATTTGTTTGAATTGCTTTCATAGTAATTATTTGAGTGGTGATGTTAATTTTCTCATCAAATGAATTTTATTTCCGTCAGTTGCATTTTATATTTAGTTTTGTGGTTTTTTTTAATGCTTAAGAATCTTAATAGATAGAATAAAATTTAAGGCTAGGATATAAAAATAACGGATAGATTTCTGTAACTGAAAATAAATGGATCAGTTGTGATGCTTAATAGCTGCAAATGATAATTATTTCAATAAGAAATTACAATAAAATGAACGGAGAGTAGCAAGTATTCGCAATAACTTTAAATTAAAGATACCATTCGTAATCATTTATTGATTATCTTATTCTTTACCAATGAATTAAAAACATTTAAGACGAGAAATGTAGAAAAATATTATTTTTCTTAGGAATATTCTCTTGTGTTTTGCGATATATAAATATTAGCATTCATATTTATTTTTATCATTTTAAAATTGAAGTACCAGCGAATATTATTGTTTTCTTCTTCAATATTTCTGTAATGTAATTATTGTTTTTTTTTAATCAGGAAAAAGCTTTTAGCTCATTTTAAATAACTTTTCAGTAAAGAATTTTCGTTAATATGAAATAGTCATTTCTCATCTATAAAAATTACTTAATTTAAAAAACACTATAATAAACAAGAAGTAAATTAAAAGAAAAAAAATAGTAGTGATGTCAGAATCTGAAAATAAACACTTCGCTTTTCTGCGTCTTCTCCTAACTTCAGTATTCATCACTCCCATCATGATACAGCTTAAATATCTTGATGTGGCGAAATCGTTGTGAAGTTCATTTAACCGGGTAGTATAACCTATTACTCTCTGTCATAAACGATTTTGCATGCAATCTTTTAGCAATACTCTTTTCATAGAACCATAAAATATAAAAATCGCTGGGGATGTAACATCGCCTGATATTTCTTATTTAAAACTCAACAGGAATTCATGAATGTTGGCGTTATCGAGTGTAAAATGAAACCTTTTCACAGTCATCTAGGTCGTTTCTCGTTAAATTTCCATCTTTAATCACTTTAATATTTAGCAATTTTGGCGTTAAGATGTATAAGAATTGTTCTTTCTCCCTGAATTACGAAATTTCTTATTTCGCAGAACATTTCATTGATTTATATTCACTCAGAAGGACAATATGATGTTAGTCGCAAACCGGAAAGGACAGGAATTTTATGGTATTTGTAATACTTTATCGTTCTCTACATCAATATTTAACTACATTCACGAGATGCTATTTAATTTTTAAGAATTTGCATATTTTCAAGTATATAAATACAGCAGAAGAATTGTTCATAAATTCGAGTCCATTTTTCTAGATGGCTATGGTGGTTCCGGTAATAAGTGGAATAAATTTCCGATCAAAGAAATACATAAAATGATGTCTGATACCGAAAATAATTGTAAAGAAATACAATTATTTTTCTGTATTCTGTTCGATAAACTTTATTCTTTCTGTTTTACTATTATTAATTTGAATATCAAGTGATATATTTGTTTAATATTATGAATAAATTATTTTTTTATAACAATAACGTATTTATTCACATTAATTATCAACGAAATCGAGTAAGTAATCATTTTTATTCAACATATCGAATACTTTCGAAAATATTTAATTTCCGAATGTAATTTAAATATTTAAACGGAAATTAAGAAACAATATATTTTTTCAGAATATTTATCGAATTATTCTGGATGAAGTAACAATTCCAATCATCTTTTCTCTTCGAATTATATTTTTAATGTAAATTTTATGGATTCTTCTGTGATTTTATTTTTAAATACGATCACTTTTTTCTATTTCTTCTTCAAAAGTATTTCGAAAACTTTACTAGTAATAATTCACAAAGCGCTATCTCATCAAAATTCCAATTTGATTAATCTCTTTCTCAATTTGAATCTATCCTAGATTTAAAACAGACAACTCATTTATCAAATCTAGTTGTATTCAATGTCCTTCATTTTCTGAAAGATATACAGTAGTGACATCATATTGTTATTTAGCTCATTGTTACGTGTCTCGTTTCGATAATTAAGTGATTAATTATAACGAATTGAACAAATTATTCTAATGACATAACACAAAACAAAATTTTATAATTAAACTTTTTTTTTGTAATTTACATATCAAATTCTTAGTCCCTAAGAATAATAAATTTATAGAATAATTTTCATAAGATTTGGGATTTTATTAAAATTCATTATATAAACTGCAAACAAAAAAAAATTGATTTATAATTTTAAAAAGTTTATAAAAATAATATTTAGAATATTATACAGTTTTAGAATTATATATTGAATAGTTTATAAATAAAATTAAGACATTTTAATTTAGACTACTTGTAATAATTGAAATTTAATATTTTCGTATTGTATTAAATTTTTTTTTTAATTTTATTATTTAATATTTTTACTAAAAAAAACAGTTTGTTTATTTAAAATTTTCAATAAACATTTTAATTTTAATAAACTTATGTCTATAACGATATTTTCTGTTTACTGTAAACAGTTTTAATAACAGAATTGTAAACATCTGTTAAGGAAAATTTCAAATATTTCTATCCGAATTAAAAAATTATATTATTCATTTATTTTTGTTGATTTAATTTCACTTTTAATATTAGAAATATTTTTATTTTCTTTTATATTAATTTTTCATTTCATTCCTTTAAGCTATGTATAATTAGCATTGGACCATATTAAGTAAAAATGCTTAAGGATGTAATGCATCATGAATATTTTTATTTTATGCTTGCTTTTGTTTCTCAATCTATAAAAACGATTATTCAAACTGAATCAATTAAAAAACTTCCATTGCTAAAATATTTTTTCGTCTTATTAGTCAAGAATGTTTTGAATGAGCACGATACCTAATTACTAAGATTGTTTCTACTGTAATATCAGGATGTTCCTGGCAAATTAGATGGCACCATTTGATCAATGATTTTTCCTGGTTGTTCTAACATAATAAAGGTAAAGCTATTGACTGTTACAGCGAAGAAGGATTTACACAAATTAAACAATTTGGGATTTTTTAAACAAAACTGAACCTAATTTATAAATGCAGCTCTCTATCAATATTTAAGTATATATTTTTTGAAAATCGCGAATTTAAATTTCTACTTATTGTTTAGAAGCTTATAATATTTGAATACAATGAAATTATTCAATTTTATACTGAATACAGTGAATTATTAATATTAACACTCAGATAGAAAAAATATAAAAACTTTTATATCTGCTATATATATATATATATTGATTAAATTTAAATTCAATTTTTAAAAATATTACATCATTTCATTAACATGCAACATTTATATATTTTCTCCACATTTATAATATGATCTAATTTATAAATTTTGATTTATCACACAAAATTCTTATCATCGAAATCTCTAAAATATTACGAATAAAAATAATTATTTAATATACTTAATTGTGATTCAAGTTAATAAAATTAGGAATATATAAATTGTTCGATAATTTCGTCAAAAATCTTTTTTTAAAATTTATATCAAATTTTTTTCCAAGATAAAAGTTAACTGTTCATATAGATTTGTAATATCTTTAATAATTCACTTAATATTATTTTAACTGCAGTATAAACATTTTCATTCATATCTTCAAATTCCTTTTAAAATTATAAATATATAAATTCCTGTTGTAGGTAGTAAAAATGCCTTACAACTTTAATCTCTAAGTAATCCAATTTTTATAAGCTGTCATCTATTATAAAAACCGAGTTATATTTTGTAAACATTTTTGCGTTATATGCACTACATACAGTAGTAGAGATATGAAATATTTACCTCAAACTATTTTTAAAGCAAAACGTTATAAGAAATATGATGCCAAGAATCCTCTTAGGATATTTTTGCCCCATAACTAACCAGCTCTTGTTTATGACAAATATTTGAACGTTGTAAATGTTTCTTGGAGATTATATTCAATATTATAAAAAGCTACACGATATTTATATATAAATATTTCATATACATTTTCTAGCGACAGTAATAAACTAAAATCTTTACTTTTTAATGACGTCAAAAACTTTTTTAACAAAAGAAAATCACAAAATATTCAAACTTCAAATGTTTCTTGGGAATTAAAAAAGAAAATATTTATAATAAATAAATGTTTCTAATGTTAAGTTTAATCTGATTAAATTTAAATTCAATTTTTAAAAATATTACATCATTTCATTAACATGCAACATTTATATATTTTTTCCACATTTATAATATGATCTAATTTATAAACTTTGATTTATCACACAAAATTCTTATCATCGAAATCTCTAAAATATTACGAATAAAAATATTCATAAATTCTCTGTTTTGAGAGAATTGAATAATAAATAAACTTTAATATGACATATTTAGATAAAATAGAGAAGATATTTCCGTTAAATGACATTATTACCTTCATGAGCGGCAACTCTTCTGTTACTGAACTCTGTTCTTAAAGATATACGGATATCAGAAGCAAAATATAGGCTATTATTTTGCTTCTTTCTATCTGCTATTGAAGAAAATGATGTAGCATATAAATAATATTCAAAGTTTCTCTCAGAACGAAATGATCGTATATCTAGAGAAGGATAAATTAAAATCTGTCTTAATGACGAAATTTATTCATTTAATGTAATTTAGGCATATATAAACTTATAGAAGTTAATAAGATTTTATACTTCATAATGTGATAAATATTCATAGTTAAAAACAATAGTCATTAAATATGTAAATTACATGAAAATATGCGAGAAGATGATAATATTGTGATGAGAATTTCCTGAGAATTTCAGATAACAGTACAATGCACAATCAGAAGAAGGTTGATTGCTAATCTCCGAACAGTTTGATATCCTCGGGCAATTCAGCGAAGGCGAGAAGATAAAATCAAAAGAGTTCAAGTTATCAACAAAAGCTTTTTCTTTACTATTTCGCTTCTTTCCCCTCAGCGAACACCAAAAGAATATTGAATAACAAAACAAGAAATGTAGAATCTAAGCGAGAGTTGAATTAAAGCATTTCGAAGACAAATATCAAACAAAATCTCTTCATTAAAGATCTAAATTAAACAAGCGGTCCTAAATTGTTTGTTTTCGATGTGAGAAATCAATTTATAGATCTTCAATGAATTAAACTGCATCAATATCGCATTTATCCGGAAATTAATTACAACTTCACCACCTCGATAACTAATCTTAAATAATTTATAATCCGTTCAATAATTTTTAATTGATTTACCATTAAAACTGCTGTATTATACATTGTTCGAAGTACAATATTAGATATTTAAATTAATATAACTTTCATCTTACTAAACTACAACAATAAGCGTAACAAGCAATAAGATTAGATTATTTACAGGAACATTAAAATTAAGTTAGAATGTTAATGGAGGATTAAGATTTTGGATTAATGGATGGATTATTTTTATAATCAGATAATTTATTAATATCGAATATTTTCTTTGCTAATCATTTAGGATTAAAATTTACGTGTAATTATTTTAAATAAGTTAACTTTAGTCGAACATATATATAAAATTTATCGATTATTATTAAAAATATCTTAATTATACCTACTAAATAGTAATTATAATCTCTCTTGGAAATTTAAGTCGTAACTAAATAATTTTATTTAACTTTAATAAAATTTCTCTTTTGTCATATTTAAATTATAAATTTATTCATATTCTCCTATATAAAAATACTTTATTTTTATTTCTAGAAATATTTGGTGTTACTGCCATCTGGAAGCAATATTTAAAAATATAAATTTTAAAGAAAAAAGGATTAATATAATTTTTATTGAATAATAATATAAAATTTATAATAAGTTCATTAAACTATAATTAAAACATGTTTATAGCGAATTAATTATACTAATATTTATTAAAAATATATATTTTTATTGACATAAATTCTGTCTTAATCTAATTAGATTATAAGATTTATTGACATGATTCCTGTCTAATTTTATTTTTTCACAATAGGTAAGAATTATCTATATAGACTTATTGAAAGAGAAGCTGTTTATATAGAAGCTTAATATCTTACATAAGGTATAATAGTCTATCTATTCAATATATCATCTACAATTTCATTTTTCTTCATTTACAAAAATATATTTTATTATTTATCTATTTTAATTAACTTTTTATACAATAACTAGCATTTTAATAACGGTAAAACATATCTTTCATATAGTTTCCAAATAATAAAAGCAGATAAAATTATGTACAGCATAATTAAAAAAACTGATTAAGTGGACAATTGGAAAAGAGACGTAATCTATCTGTAAGTTATAAAAATTCAAATTTAAATATTTTTGAATTCTTCATTCAAAACACGAATGGTTTTGAGCGCCATCTGTTAAAGATAAATGAAACTATTTGAGGATTTAAATCTAAAATTTTCTACGCAAATTTAAATTTTGATAAATTCTACTATAATCGATTTTATACAATTTCTATTATAAAAAATGTATAATCACACAGAATATTGATCAAAAAGGGAGATAAACCGGAACCAGATGAAATCTGAATCTGAAATCTATTAATCTACTGTTGATGATGATAAACTATTGACAAACATCCCCACAAGAAAATTAGACTAATCAAAAGAACGAGCTGATTCTGAAAAAGTTATTCGACGATAGATCTTAAGCACACTGTCAAATAACTGAAAAAAATGCGAAAAATATCATATCCCATTTTGTATAGCATTCATAGACTACGATAAAGTAATGAACTCAGTATTTACAGGAGCCATGTTAATGACATTAAGATACCAGGGAATGAACCATCAGTACATAGAACTATTGCGCATCATCAATTAAGAAGTAACAGCCATAATTCGACTGCATAAAAAAGTAAGAAAATAAAAATTCCACGACGATCTCTGAAAAATTATAGAAAAAGATGACCACCTGGATTTCGCCGAAATTCCGCAAAGGAAATAGTAGGTCTATCAGTGTTTTTGATGTGAATGGCAAGAAATTCAATCCCCTATAATCGCTGCACAACGTTGCCCATCTCCCTGACAGTGGATATGGTCCATGGGGGTGTTGGATAAGTTCGATTTTTGGGAGACGTATAGGAAAGTTGACCGGATTAACCGTGTAGAAAGGCTTCGGATTCCCACACTGGATGATAAGGATTCGAGATTTGGATCTCATCTTTTGGATCTCAGTATTTATCATGAGGTATGGGCCCGGCCCACTGATCGCTGTCCTCCACGATCCAGCTGACTCCTCTGAAGAGGTGAGCAGCCTTTGGAAGAGGTTGTTTCGCCTCGTCACTTAGTATCCATAAAGAATGGAAGGTGGTGTCATTTGTTGATAGAAAAAACAAGACCATCTGGACTTCACTGAAATTCTTTTTACAAGCAAATTCCATCAATGTTTTTGACTCTCACCTGCCACGAAATTCAACTCCGTTCCATGAGATGAACACTCTGAGAATCGTAGAGAAGGTTGACCATTCTGACTTCTCCGAAATTCTTGCCTATTGCCTTATTAGCCGTTCTAGAACATCTCCCGCCATCTCCCGCCTCCTTAGCCATAGATCCATAAGGTTGAATTTTTGGGTTACGAATTTGTTTATAATTTAATAATAAATATTTAGCTACAATCATATCAATAACAAAGTTTTTTGCAAATTAAATAAAATATTCAACAATAATTTTATGCAAATATATATAAATATAATTAGCACAGCATAGAAATTTTTATAATAAAGCTTGAATGCTTAAATCATCGATGGTTTAAATAATATCAATAAAGCAATAAATAAATGCAAAATAAATAAAATTGTAGACAATAATTGGATATAAATTTAAATATATGTATAAATTTATATAAATAATTAATTATACTCTATAGTTCATGGCGAATCTCAATACCAAATAAGAATATACTAATAATATTAATACTCAAGGTAATATTATACCTTTACTATTATTATTATTAGTGTATACAGGTATAGTATTATATAGTATACCTCAATAATATGTATAGTATTATATATTTAAACTGACCATTGCACCATTCTGGGATAGGAAAAAAATTCAACTGAAAGTATAAATTTTAACATGTTTTAATTTTTATATTTACATATTTACTGATTTATCACATTCATTGTTTTATTAATTAATAACAACATCAATATAACAACACTTCTTAAACTTAATAATAATATCTAAAAGCCATAACTACTGAAATGTAACTGAATACTATAATTTGAATTGTAAAAAACTATTGCAGGATCTCAAACTCATTCTTTTCAAAGGACCATTTTAAATATATTTAGTTAGTTGGGGAGGCATTTAAAATTAATGACTTACAGAAAAAAAGATTTCATGAGATGAATAGTTCTGAAGAGTTGATTATGCTTATTATCCTTTGTTTTGTCAATTCATGTTCAAAATTATAAAACCATTTATAAATGATAGTAATTTTTATAAGTGTGAAATGGAAGTTTCAAACTGAAAAAATTATATACAGTAATACTTCAACTTACATAAACCCAACACACATAAATTTGGAGATATGTAACTTCTCATCCTGCCTCCTTGCCCACTTGTTTCTTTCACAATTACATAATGCATATACAGCAGGGATGGGCAAAAGGCGGCCCGCGAAGGCATCTTATACGACCCGTCGCATAAACTAAAACACATTACAGTTTCAAGGCCCATATTTGTAAAATTTTAATCTAAAAGAAAAAATAAAATAATGGATACTCTCGCTAGTGTACAGCTCCGGCCAAAATGTTTGTCACTTTCAACTAGGCGCTGGAAACCGGAAATCCATGTCTCTGAAATTGGGCCTCTGTATCTGTACTCCCTTTTTTCATAAAAAATTGCTATGCCCCTTACTTTTATAATAGTCTAATTTTATAAATATTTTCTATTTACAATTTAATACTACAGAACAATATACCATATTTTGTATAAATAAAGTTCTTATATATAAGAAATATATATTTATTACGATGTAATAATTTGTAATACAATTAAACAAATCTTACAAAAAAAAATAAACAATAGAATGCATGTTTAATACAACATAATAATAATCTTTTTTTTGTCAACAGATGATGCCACTTTCCATTCTGGGAGAATACTAAGTGGCAGGTCAAAACAATCCCCTCCACAGGTTGCCCACCCCTGCGGAGAGGTCAGCCAGATTGTGGAGGACGGGTATCGATGGGCTGGACCAGATCCCATGATAAATATTTTCAAGGGGTGGGACCCGAGATTCAAACCTGGGTCCTCTAGAGTGGAAAGCCGAAACATTTCTATGTGGCCAATCTGGCAGGCCATAATAATATTTAATGCGATGGATGGACTTTTAATGCTTAATAGAAAATTAAAGATTGATAGCGATGAATTAAAATAAAAATTTTGTATAATTAAAAGTAATTATGTAGTAATTATATACAGTAGATTCTGCTTAATTGGAACACTGGTTAATTGGGACAACCGCATAATTGGGCCAAATCTCAAAGAACGGAAACCAAACTAATAAACTAATACATAATTTAAATGCTTAATTGGGACAACTTTTCACTTAATTGAGACAGTAGCAGAAAAGGAATTTTCAATTTTTGATATATTTTAGGGATTTTTCAAAAGTATGGCTACACATACATACACTAATCTTTGCCAAGATGTCAAGAAAGGAATTTATACTCAAGTAAAATTGCTTTGCTGAATAAAATTAAAAACCAGCCATTTAATACAAGCCATCGTAGACTCGCTGAAATAAACCAAAATCTACCATAGCGCATCTCCTACAACAAGAAAATCAACTGCATGAAGAGTGGGCATTACAGAAAAATTCTAGGAACATCCAAAAGAAAACATGATGGAAAGGATCCAGAAGTCGAAAAAGCATTAGATCAATGATTTTCTATAATTAGCGGGTGAGGCATGAATATCAGCGGCCCAATATTGAAGACGAAGTTAGAGGAGATCGGTAAAAAGCTAATAATTAGGTACCTATTTTAATAAAGAATTATTAAAATATGTATCTAATTATTATTATTTTACCTATTACTTATTTAGCTACGAATTACATATTTTATTTTAGAATTTATTATTACTTCGTTTAATTGGGACAGCTGCTTAATTGGGCCAAAATGCCTTAGTCCCAACATGTCCCAATTAAGCAGAATCCACTGTATTTTTGTAATATATTCATTTGATTACACAATATTTTTAATTATCCTATCTATATTTCTGAATCCTTACTTCAAAATGTAATTTAAAAAAGTTTAAATGTGATGTGGACTGTGGAATCTTACAGGCTCAATAAATGACCCTTGAATTAAAATGAGTTTGACATACCTGGACTACATGATTGATTTTCTAATCTTAACTTCTTTTAAAGTTCATTAAAATCAAAAATTTTCATAAAAATTCACATAAACATTTTTTTATACCAGATTTTTTTCAATTACAGATTATAAAATTTAATATATATGTAATTATTAATATTTTAAATCCAATTTCACATTATGTTTTCAATTATAAAATAATGCATTTTAATAATTTTACAATGCAGTGTTTTCCAAACTGTAGGGTGTATCCCACTAGGGGGGCTAGTCTATTGTAAGGGGGCACATAAGAATTAACAAAAACATCATTTTTGAGACAAACAAACAAAAAATAAATTCAAATTGATATCAAAAAAATAAATCATCAAAAAGGTTATAAATACAGTACAAATATTCATGTGCCTAGAAACTTTCTGCTGTAGCTGTTTTAAAGACAAACTATCGATCTCGTTTAGGAATTGAAAAAAAATTGTGATATCTTCAATTACACCCTGATTTGAGAGAATTTGTGATGAAAAACAAGCCCACTCATTGCATTAAATATATGTTCTATTTTTCATTTTTTTTGTAAGATTTGTTTAATTGTATTAAAAATTATTACACCATTATAAATATATACTTTTTATATATAAGAACTATTTATACAAAATATAGAATAGTATTTTGTAGTATTAAATTGTATGTAGA
The DNA here is from genome assembly GCA_000484575.1 of Olivierus martensii. Lineage (NCBI taxonomy): Eukaryota > Metazoa > Arthropoda > Arachnida > Scorpiones > Buthidae > Olivierus > Olivierus martensii. The sequence goes on from AYEL01063414.1 coordinate 29,342, forward strand.
AAATATTTATAAAATTAGACTGTTACAAAAATGAGGGGCATACCAAATTTCTATGAAAGAAGGGGAGTGGAGACACAAAGTTTGGAAATCACTGTTATAATATAACAATAGAATAGAAAATTCAAAGTTCTGGAAAATATGAACTTATTTTTTTTCTGTTTGTTTTTCTTAATAATAAAAGTGTATTATAATAAATTTAAATATAAAATAAAGATAACCATCAATAAGGAATCATAAGATGATAATATAGCAAAAATATTATCTGTAATCTAAAATGTCATTTCAAATTTATTAATTAAAAATTAATATCAATTGTTATAAAATGATATTTTTTATTATTTGATACAAAATTATATTAAACACTATTTCGCATATCACTTGGTGAAGTATACAATACCATTATCATCTAGTATTATTTCTAAATGAGATATAAAGCTATTGAGATCTGCTAAGCTTAGATATGACCTCTAGTGGATTTTTTTGGAACTGTTCAAAGGATGAATCTTTTCAACACATGAACAAGCTTCAAGGTGAATATATATGCAAGAATTCTGGTAAACATACAGGAATTTTGGATATATGTACAAGATGCGAGCTTATGTCTATCTTGTACCAGAGATTTATGATAATTTTCAGAATACTTTTCTTTAAGAATAAAAATCAAAAATTTTTCTTCAACCAAAAAGTAGTCTATCAGTTTGTATACTTAGTTTTTCCCTTCATTTCTAATCAAATGAGAAATGAGTATAGTCTTAGTCTATTCAAGTAAAGAGGTGGTGGACATATATAAGCTATATTTAAGAGTAATAAATAGTAAGAAAAGTTAAAGTATTTTAACTTTTAGCGCTAACCATTTCAAACAGCTAATTGTGGAATGTATCTTTCACAATTGGAATGACTTGCAGCATTTTTAAATAAACACTGTCTAGAAAAACTTTACAAAATTTACATCACAATATTTTAAATTTTCAACTTTTCAAATTTACCAATGTAATATAAATATATTTATTACATTATCATAATAAATAATTTTGTAATAAAATAATGTAAATGTAATATAGGTTTTCAATAAAACTAAATTTATATTCTTTATACAAGTATATAGCAAGCGTGTCTTAAACATATAAAAACATAATCAGAAAAATGTTGAATTGCTGATGGCAGATTAACGATTTCTTGGAAAAACAATCAGCTTTTATCATTTTAATTAAAATTTATAATTTGAATAATAAAAATAACGATAGCAGTAATATATCTGAAGCTGAAAAATTAGATTCAGCATTGAAGGAATTGATTTATTATCTGATTCTGAATAATATTCAAGTTAATGAAAAATTAACATAGTAAAACCAAAAAATAATAATATATTTATTATTTGATACATGAATGCTTCTAAATTCAAGAAAAAGTTTATCATGTTTACCACATTTCCTTCTCTAACCAACCCTTTCTAATCTTCTCTCTATAATCTTCTCCCAAATCTTCAAAGTATGTGGCATCAACTTTATTCCTCTATAATTTTCACACACTTGTGTCTCGCCCTTTCCCTTGTAAATCGGTACCAACAAACTCTCTCTCCATTCATCTGGTATCCTTTCCCAGGTCCAAACCTTTTTCATTAAATCCCACAGCAGATTCACTCCCTGCTCTCCTAGGCTTTTCCAAACCTCCACTGGTATTTGGTCCACTCCTGTTGATTTACTTTCTTTCATCTTCTTTATCGCTTCAACCACTTCCTCTCTAGTAATTTTATTAACCATCCTCTCTCACCACTCTCTCATTTTCTTCATTCAATAATCTCTCAAAATAGTTTTTCCATCTCTTCACAATATCCTGCTTATCTCTCAAAACTCTGCCATTCTCGTCTTTAATCTGTTTAACCTGAGTAAAATCCTTCGATGCCCTATCTCTAGCTATTGCAATCAAAAAAGTTTTTCTCTAGCTCTTGCATTCAAAAGTTTTTTTCTTCCCTCCTTCCTTTCCACTTTTTATGCTTCATCAATAGCTACTGCTTTAGCTCTTGCTACAGCCTTCTTATCCTGCTTATTATATTTCTGTATTCTCCTCTAACTTTGTGCATTGTTGTCTTATCTGTTAATTTTTCGCTTCCTTAGCTTTAATCATTTGTTGGACTTCTTCATTCCCCCACCAAGATTCTGTATCGTTGAATCTTTGGCCTGATGTCCTAAAACTTCTTCACCTATTCTTCTAATCACCTCACTATTGTTTTTCCACCATTTCTGAACCTCATGAGACAGACTTATTTCACCAATACCTTATTTATGAATTCCTTCCTGGTTTCTTCTTCCTTTAGTTTCCACCATTTAATCCTCCGTTCTCTCAGCTGACCTTCTCTTCTCCTATCCTTAATTATCATTTCCCAATCAACTACCAATATCCTATGCTGTGATGTTATCTCCTCTCCATTTATCACCTTACAGTCACGAATTTCCTTGAAATCCTTCTTTCTACACAATATATAGTCTATCTGGGTTTCCATTGGTGCACTTTTATATGTAATCCAAAGGCTTGTCCTTTTCTCAAAACATGTATTGATAATTTTAAGACCAAAGGCCATTGCATATTCCACTATCCTATCACCTTCACTGTTTCTAACACCTATTCCCCATCACGTATTAATCTTATTAATAAATTAGTTTGCATTAGACTTTTTTTACGTTGACATCCTTATAAATAAACGTTGACACTCAGTGTTACAGAGTTTACATAGCATTTGAAATAAATTATATTGATAAATTAAAAATAGGGGGCCCCATCAACATTTTTGCGGGGGGCCTCTCAGTTTTCAGCTACGCCACTGTACGTGATTAGACAAATAAACTGTTGTTAACCGTTACCGACTGTTCCTTTGTCAGGCTGGGGCCTACAGATTTAACACTGGCAATGAGGATGGGATTCTTCTAAATTTTGGCTACAGTTTGATAGAGAAAGTTGAGCGAGCGATACTTTGGAATTCTTCAATTCGTCTTGGGCGAATTGAAGAATTCGACATACATCATCCGGAGGAATGGACAAAAACGCTTGGACACATTCCTATCAGCCAACGATATTAATCAAGATGAAAAGAAGAAAGCCATTCTGCTGAGCGTGTGCGGTAAGGAAACTTATAAACTGTTACGATCATTGGTCTCACCCAGTCTTCCCATTGATAAATCATACGAATTGTTGAGAGCGGCACTAAAAGATCATTTTGCGCCTCAGCCATCCAGAATCATGAGAAGAAATCAGTTCTATCAATGTGATCAGCAGTCAGGAGAATCATATCATTATTTGTGGCAGAGATTTGTAGATTGGCTGAGCATTGCAAGTTCAGAGCGAACTTGGAAAAGATGTTGTGCAACCGTTTCATGTGCAGGCTGCAAGATGAAAATCTTCAGCGGCATTTCTTTATGCAAAAGAATATAACTTTCAAAGAGGTCTAGGAGGAGTCTTTGGTGGCCAAAGCGGCAATTCGGTATTCAAAAGAAGTGCATCTTTCCAAAATTTCGGTAGCAGAAATTGACCTTATTAAAGAAAGATCTAGGAGGGTAAATGTCGGCTTAGATTCGAATTTGAACTTGATTTGTGGAAGAATGAGTCCAGATAACGAGTTATGTCATGGATGTCATGGTAATCATGGGCGTCGCAATTGTCCATTTCGTAATGCTAAGTGTTTTTTGTGCGGCAGAAAGGGGCATATAGGCCATGTCTGCCAAACAAGATGGTCAAATGGTTCACCTAATAAAATGTTCTCTATCTCAGATAATATGGATGCTGCATATGATGAAAATGTTAACCAGGTACATGACACTATATTGTCGTTTACTGAAGTCATGGCCACTGTCACGATCAACGGCATTAAATTCTCGCTGCAAGTTGATTCCAGGTCTTCACATACTATAGTTTCGGAAGAAACAGTGAAAAGGAAATTTGGAAATAAATCATCGAAACTTGACCCGTTCGGTGCAATTCTATGAGGATATTCCAGTAATCATGTTGAGGTGAGAGGGTGTTGTTGGGTTGATGTTACGTTCCGTCACATGAGGAAATATCTTCCATTAGTTGTGGCCAAGGGGAATAGAGCAAATTTATTGAACGGGGATTAATAATATCCATCTGGATTCTATTCAATCTGTCATGTCGGAATTTCCCAAGATATTCAAGGAAAAACTAAGGATTGTTCGCAATAGAACAGTATCGTTGCAGTTAAACCCAAGGGTGGAATCAATTAGATGTAAACCACGTCATGTGCCACTAGGTCTTCGCCCAAAAATTGATGAAGAGTTAGATAAATGGATTAAACAGGGAATTCTAGAACCCATAGCTGATCGCAAATGGGCAACTCCCATCATTCCGATTCTGAAAAAAGATGGTTCAGTATGTATTTGTGGGGACTATAAGGTAACACTTAATAAGGCGATTCATCCTAATGTGCATTCAATTCCTGTCATTAGTCATCTCTTAGGTTCAATTAGTGGGGCGACCTGCTTTATCAAAATTGACTTAGCACAAGCATATCAACAGCTATTAGTCGATAATAAACGACCTGAGCGCAGACTATTATCACTCATCGAGGTGCATTCCTGGTAAAACTGTTACAATTTGGCATTAGTGCCACACCAGGAATCTTTCAATCATTTATCGAGAACTTATTGGCTGGCTTGGAGGGAACCATTCCCTATTTTGATGATATATTAGTTGCAGCTGCGACAGAGGAGCTAGCAGGTTGTGTGCGGGACATTCTCATTCATTTGCAACAGGATTCTGTATTAAGGCACAAAAATGTCAATAGGGAGTGTCGAGCATAACGTTCTTAGGTTTTCACTTGGATGCAGAAGTCATTCACCCCTCAAGTTCAACTTTCGAAATGATCTGGCATACCCACCTCCATGGAATAAACACAAATTACAAGCCTTTTTGGGTTTCCTAAACTTTTATCATTGTTTCATCAAAAATAAGGCCACCATTGCCAAACCATTACACTGGCTTTTAGATAAATCGGTCAAATGGAAGTGGTTGCCAATACACCAACACGCTTTTAAACAAGTCAAGAAATTGCTCACATCCAATTCTGTGTTAGCTCATTATGATCCTAATAAACCACTCGTGTTAACTTGCGACGCTTCACCATATGGAATCGGTGTTGTTTTAAGTCATCATTTACCCGCTAGAGGCAAAGTGCTAACTGCATATTACTCTTGAACCTTGTCCGCCGCTGAACGGAATTATGCTCAAATCGGTAGGGAAGCTCTGGCCATTGTCGCAGGATTCAAGAAGTTCCACGATTTCATTTATGGTCGCACTGTCAAAGTTCAAACTGATCATAAGCCTCTGTTAGGGCTATTGGCCTCTGACCAGACTACACCATCTATCATATCACCAAGAATGTTGGATGAAACCACTTTATCAGCATTTGACTATTGCTTAATATATAAGCCAGGAAACTCGATCAGTAATGCGGGTGCACTAAGCCACTTACCCATGCCATCGCAAGAGAGTGAGGGGAAGACCGAAACACAGGATATATTCTTATTAGATATTATGGATAAATGGCCAGAAAAATAGCTCAGCTATCGGCCAGAGACCCATTATTGTTGCGGGTCTTGAATTGGGTGCTTAAAGAGTGGCCATCACAGAAATAGGGGGAGGACTTCAGTTCTTTTGTGTGAAAGCAGACTGAACTATTGGTACATCGAGGATGTCTGTTATGGGGCAATAGAGTAGTCATTCCATCAGCCTGCAGGAACAGGGGGAGGACTTCAGTTCTTTTGTGTGAAAGCAGACTGAACTATCGGTACATCGAGGATGTCTGTTATGGGGCAATAGAGTAGTCATTCTGTCAGCCTGCAGGAAAGTGTTGTTAGACACTTTGCATGTAGCTCATCCAGGTATCGTTCGCATGAAAGCCTCGGCGAAGAGTTATTTGTGGTCGCCTGGATTAGACACAGACATCGAACGTGTGGTTAAGTTGTGCTGAGATTGCCAACTTACTCAGTGCAGCCCACCTAGATCAGTATCCATATGGATACCAGAAGAACAACCGTGGAAATGGCTGCACATCGATTTCGCAGGACCATTCAAGGGCTGAATCTTTTTTATCATCGTCGACACATTTTCAAAGTGATTAGAGGAGGCGGTAGTCAATACAATGTCGTCAGCATTGGCAATTAAAGAATTAAGGCATCTCTTCGTTACACACGGGTTACCAACGACGATAGTGTCAGATATCTCAACAGCTTTTACATCGACTGAGTTCAAATCCTTCCTATATAGGAACGGAATCCTGACGATAGTTTTCACTATCGTCATTGATATCTCAACAGCTTTTACATCGACTGAGTTCAAATCCTTCCTATATAGGAACGGAATCCAGGCTATGACAATTGCACCCTTTCATCCAGTGTCGAATAGTCAGGCAGAGCGAATGATACAGTTTACTAAGCAGTCATTAAAGAAGTGGATCGGCGGGGACCTTAACCTATGGCTGGCTCGATTTCTATTATCACAACACGTAACGCCAAACAAGCCGGGAGGTGTGAGCTCAGCTGATCTGTTACTAGGTCAAAGACTACACACGTCTTGACAACTTACACCCAGATCATTCGAGCTCCAGTTTCAGCATTCACAGAAAAGAGAACAATTGCAAAAGAAGTTTCAAAACAAACGAAGATGTCTATATCTAATCATATGCCATTGGGAATCAGTGGGTGCCAGCAAAAGTAACAACCATGGAAGGAGCTGTTATGTACGTGCTCCAGACACCGGATGGTAAATATCTGCGGAGACATGTGGACCAAATTCGCCTGGCTTTACATCAGAATGCTGAACATCAACCAATATCGCCACCTGATGAAGATGAAGCACCAGTAACCAATGTGGACAGTGCAGGAGAAGATATAACAGCGGAAACAGAAGTGACTAAGAAAGACAATGAAACTCCTGAACTGGATGGAGAGTCGCAACGTCGGATCAGGAAACCACCTAATTATTGGAAAGACTATACTTTCTCTTAGGGGGGAAGGAGTGTTGTGTATGAGGTCACTGGGAGAAGTTGGTCAGTGACTTGGGGGGGCACGGGTAGTCCATACCCTGGCATTCCTTCTCAAATGGTCCAGGGATGTGGTTGCTCACATCTGTACGTAATTAGACAAATAAACTGTTGTTAACTGTTACTGAGTGTTCCTTTGTCAGGCTGTGGCCTACAGATTTAACAGTATTCTAATTCAAGATGAAAATATTTTAATTCAAATGTATTACAGAGAAGTGATATATGAAACATATTCACTTTTTGTATATTATCCCTTTATAATACTTTTGAATCAGGAATATTATATTGAATATAATATATATATTATATATTTATATTATATTCATATATTTATTATATGATATTCTGCATATTTCTGCATATAGCATCATGAAGATGCAATACAACTGAGCAAATAATCTTATGAAGTTTATTAAAAAGTTTTTTATTTATATCTAAACATTTTGACTTCTGCATAAATATATGTGATAATATATATGATAATTTATATTATTTATTATTTTTAAACAATGTCTGGATTAAACTCGGTAAATTTCATTGCTTCAACTTTTATGAATGCTGCACTTGCAAGCTTTGCTAAATGGTGAGCTATCTCAATTTAATATACAGGGTGTTTTCTAGCATCCATACCACCATTTTTCTTGGAAACGCGATGAGATAGGAAATAGGGGAAAAATTTTTGATTACCAAACTATATCCAAAGAATCGAATGGGCATGATAAAAATTTTGTGGGCCCATTGGAAGTAATCTGAAGAATCGAATGGGCATGATAAAAATTTTGTGGGCTCATCGGAAGTAGGACACAAGGAGTCAACTATGAAATCTCCAATGGAAATCAATTTCAATTTTGGCATTATTGGATAGAACTATAAAAAACAAACAACTTTTGTTTTGAAAGTTTTTAATATCATCTAAGGATTGTGAGATATCACAAAAAAAAGATGCCGCTGCATGTACCGCTGATTGGCTATTCATGCAATAATAAAAGGAAGAATCTGACAGAGGGCATCTGTGTACATCATGGTGCTCATGAAGGTGCTGCATGTACCGCTGATTGGCTATTCATGCAATAATATAGGGGGTACCGGTAAGTAATGTCGCCTTCCTACATCAAAATCAAACGAATAAAATGTTAACAAGTTTTATAAAACAATAATGTAATTATCCTCATTATCAACAGTCTTTTGTCGTCTAGTATTCACAGAACAAAAAACAAAACATTATACAATTATCTAAACTATAATGATAATAATTTCAATACTGAGTTTTTATAACTTGTAAAGAGCATAATAAAAAATAAAATTGTCTTCTGTGTTTAATAAAATGGAAAGTGAAAGAAGAATACAGATCGCATTACTCATGTCAAGTACGTCATAGAAATTCTCCCCTCTGTGAAATATTCCCGATCCCTATTTCTACCGCGGTAAGAACAGTACTTCATTACAAGCTGCTGTGCGGAGATTTTCCAGACTTTACAATCGAAACTACTTCCTCTAATACAGCCCCTACAGTAGATGTCAAAACCTTTCTGTCATAGATTGTACATGTGGTGGCATCTTTTTTTGTGATATCTCACAATCCATAAGTGATATTAAAAAACTTTCAAAACAAAAGTTGTTTATTTTTCACAGTTCTATCCAATTATGCCAAAATCAACATTGGTTTCCATTGGAGATTTCATAGTTGACTCCTTGTGCCCCTACTTCTGATGGGCCCACAAAATTTTTATCATGCCCATTCGATTCTTTGGATATACATTGGTAATCAAAATTTTTTCCCCTACTTTCTATCTCATCACATTTCTGAGAAAAAAGAGTGGTACAGGTGCTAGAAAACACCCAGTATATATTATGATTAGTAATCAATGAATATATCAGTAGAGAAATTATATGCACTATGCTAATACTAGTGATGAATGCATTAAAATATCAAAGATTCAAAATATAGATTCTTGTAATTTTTCATAAGATTTTAAGTTTCAACATTAAACAGTAATATTATCGGCAGACTAGCATGCTTATGTTAAGGTTCCATCACCTTCTACTTTAAATACAAGATGCATCATAATAATTTAATCTGCATATCATCTTGTTTTCCTATAGTTTTCTTTTGTTGATAAGCTGTCATCTCTTTGTTAGTCTTCCTCTTTACTTTTCTAGACAACCTTGCAAGACTTGGGTCATATGTAACCAGAACCTTGGGATCATCTGTTGCTGCCTGAACTGCACTGTATTGGTATGCCACACTTATATTATGTTTTATTTTTCTAAAACTCTGACAGGGAAGATATCAGACAATCACCAGTCAGGGCTTAGTCTATGATTCTGTAATCATAGTCAATTTCACAATAGACTTGCAGTTAATACTTATTCACATATGCTGAAATATTGATATTCTCAATTATAGTAAAACTTCTATTTAAATTTAGAACATCAGTTAAAATATTCATTCAAGCTTTTTAACATGCCAATGTTTTAAATTCTTAGAAATTAATTTAATTAAATGTAAATGGTAATTTTTTGTTCATTATTTGATAATCTGTTGAATATATGTAAATAAGATATGTAAAAATTTAAAAACTCAAACAATAATAGTAATAAAGCCAAATGAATAAAAATAGTTAATTAAAATATGAATTTAAAAAAATAAATTTATTTTATTAAAAAGTATATTTAAAAGTGTTTGATAGAAATTATATTTATATTCTAATAAATAACTGAAGATGGTTATTTGTATAGCCAAAAAATTCCTGTATTTCGACATACAAGCTTTATCTTAAATGCTTTTAAATGCTATGTATATGAACTATTATACAAATACTATAACTGCAGTTATAAAGAAAAGGGAAAGGAAAAGAAAAGAAAAGTCATATATCTTGAAATTCTATACTAGAATTGTAGAAATTTAATACTATTAGATAAATTTTCTATTGATAAATGCAGAAACAAAAGAACTTCAAAGTGAGAAAATAAAAATTTATTAAATGTTAACTCTACATGCAATAAATACATAGAAAAACGTTTTTGGCCATATTAGGCCATTTTTAGTTCACACAAAAGATAGAATGTAGAATAGAATAACAAAGAATAAAAAATTTTAAAATTTCAAAAACTTTCAAACAGAATAGAAGGTTTTAAAAATAATCTTGGTCTTATATTCAGATCCTAATAAATCTAAGTCCATATCAAGGAAATAGATGTTTTCCAATGATATCTAGTATATAGGAAACAATTATATTCTCCACTGCTAATCTAACCTGGTCCCAAGATCCTCTACAGTTTAAAAAGGTAGTATTAGGGACTTTTTAAGAGAATCAAAATTCACTTCAGTACAGCTGATATGAAATGACAAAAGTTTATTAATGTAGTTGCAATGCATACGAGACATGACTTTATATTTAAGTACAGCTCCGGCCAAAAAGTTTGTCACCTCACCGGATACGTTCGGCTTCCTTACAATACTCGGCTTCAGCATGCAGTAGTTTCCTCCGGAACGTAGGCACTAATGTGCTGGCTGAGGGATCGTCCATTATGTGGTTCGCTAGCAACAAGGGGTAGGGTTCTGATAGCGGCGAGAGAACTGTGACGTGTTTAAAATAAATATTAAAGTTTCATAAAAAACGTATGGCATACTAATATTATGGCTTTCGTAATAAATAATAAAAAAACCATGTGCGATAAGGGGAAGTGATAATTTTCCCTGAAATACTAATCAAGATGCAGGGATGAGGATGACGTAGTCAAACGGTGTGCTATGATAGTGAAGACAATGTCTCGTGCCATCACAAAAGAAATTAGAGAGTTGGTAATCCACCATAGAGAAATCGTGTTTCGGTGAATGAAATTACTGAAATTGGACATCAGTAGGAGAACAGTTATTAGGATATGCAAATGTCCAGCTAGAGAAAATGGTGTTTCGGTGAATGAAATTACTGAAATTGGACATCAGTAGGAGAACAGTTATTAGGATATGCAAATGTCCAGCCTGGACATCAGTAGGAGAACAGTTATTGTATTAGAATATGCAAATATTAAGCAGAAAGAGGCACATTGTTGCCACTTAAATCAACAGATACGAATCAGCGACCTATTAACTATTCAAATTGTCGCCACTTAAATCAACAGATACGAATCGGCGACCTATTAACTATTCAAATTCTCCGAGTGGCACTAGCAAACCGTTGTAATTAATTAAAAACACAACTATCAAATTTTGTAATGGTCAATACGGTTAAAATTTCAACATAATAAAATGTTTATGTGGCACTAGCAAACCGTTGTAATTAATTAAAAACACAAATATCAAGTAGAAAACCGTTGTAATTAATTAAAAACACAACTATCAGGTTTTGTAATGGTTGGATAAAATTTCGACATAATAAAATGTTAATCAATACTCATTTTAAATACTATTGAGATTTTTTAATCTTTGAAATCACACCTCCAGTGTATTGAACGCTGGACTACTATTGGAGACTCCCTTATTCGGGAGGAAAAGTTATGAATGTCAGTCTGACACTTAAGTAGCAGAGATAAAATTGTGTGTGTGTTTGAATTTCGCAAGAAATAATCATCTATCCAATTATTACAGTTTATAAATTATCATATTTCTTTTTTATACAAAATAACTTAAAAAACATTCCTAATGATATACTTGTATTAATCTGTTTTCAAATATTAATTTCGTAATAATTACGCTTGGTTTCAGAACCATCTGTTGCCTTATCATAAAAAAAGTAATGCTGCAAGCGATAATTCATCTGTTATCTTATCACAAAAAATAATGCTGCGAGCGATAATACTTTAGAGCGATCAGTCTTGCCAATTTACCTCCCATGCTTTGGTAACCCACCTCCCCTACATTGAATGCGTGTGGGACACGTCTAACGCCGTAACCCACCTCCCCTACATTGATTGCGTGTGGGACACGTCTAATGCTCACCTCCCCTACATTGAATGCGTTTGGGACATGTCTAACGCACTCAATATCTGTGTGGGACATGTCTAACGCACTCAATGTAGGCAGCACGGTAGATCGGATGTCTAACGCACTCAATGTAGGCAGCACGGTATGTGGGTTGGAAACTGTAGCCGTATCAGCACGGTACATGGATTGAAACTGTAGCCGATCATGATTTCCGGTTTCCAGCGTCTAGTTAAATGTGACAAACTTTTTGGCCGGAGCTGTACATGCATTTAAATCTGTATTAGAAGAATGTAAGTGTGGCATACTAATACAGTGCAGTTCAGGCAGCAACAAATGATCCCAAGGCTCTGGTTACATATAACCCAAGTCTTGTAGGGTTGTCTGGAAGAGTAAAGAGGAAAACTAACAAAGAGATGATTTTTAAGTACCAGTTTCCATTATTTGCACAGCTTAGGAATAATAAAGACTCAGTTGGCCTAGATATGAGAGCAGGTGTCTATATTATACCAACTGATAATAGATTCACTAATTAGGGAGAAGAATATATAGACAGAACCTCTAGATCATTAAAGAAGAGGATCAGAGAGCATAAATATGATATAGGGAAACTTAATACTGCATTATCCAAAAGATTTTATGAAGTAGATTTAGAAATAAAATGGCATGAGGTGAGAGTTTTCAAGCATATTTTTGACTTTAGAGAAGCAAGCATTGCTGAAGCATTATGCATACATAAAAGAAGGAAGTAAGCATTAGTAATCAATGAGAACACTCCTGAGATAATTCTGATCTCATGGTGGTGGTGTGTAAGAAATACTTTGTGATGTACCATTAAGATTTAGGTTTCTATTTACATATGCAGATAATACTCTGTTATAACATACTAATTAGGACTGGAAAACCTGTCCATTAAGGGAAATATGTTAAGTGAGTATAGGAATTACATTATAAATGGCTTAGATGATTCCAGATGAAAAGTTGATAGTGTATTCTAAACCTAATTTGTGAAGAATCAAATATTCTTCAACTATTTCATCAAGCATTACATCGTTTTATTTCAATTTTAATTATTATTTAACTTTTAACATTAATAATTCACATTTATTCAACTTAGCAGTCATAAAAATGCAACAACAGTGGAAGTTGCCATCTTTCTTCATAATGTAATACTAATTTGACCAAAGGATATTTTACTAGATCTATGTCCATATAAGTTTATCGGCATTGTTTGTTAAGATATTATTTGTCACAATTAAACTTTTTATTTCATAATTTTTTTAAACTTTTCATTAACAATATTCCATTGTGAATGAAAGGCTAGAAGTTAAAATGTGAAACACTTCTTATTTTTGTGCTATTAATGTTTTAAATAAACTTTGCCCTATAATTCAGCTTTTGCAGTATTTTTATTTTAGATTTACAATAAAATTAGAATAATTTTCCATGTCCATAATTCCATAATGAAAAATAGCGAAAAAACTGAAAAACTGCATACAAATCAGTAAATCAATGCTGTGTTAGAATCGAATAAATACAGTACATATTATTTTTGTTAATTATAATCAAAATAGAATACAAAATAATATCACAGTATAAAACTTTGATAAAGAATAGTTATTTTATATTAATTTAAATTTTACAAAATTTCTAAGCACTATTACATCATTTAAGTAAAATATTTTAAGATGCAATTATTTTCTGAGAAGATTCATAAAATTAAAATTAATATAAAAAAACTATTGTTCATCAAAGTTTTATGCTACAATAATTTTTTGATTAATTATTTTATATTTCATTTTACTAAAATTAACAAATATAACAGTATTTCTTCTATTCTAATACAATATCAATTTACTCAAGTAATTCTCTGTTTATTTCTCTATTTTTTATCAACAGAACTATGGACACAGAAAATTATTCAAATTTTATTGTAAAGCTACAATAAAAATAAAGTAAAAGCCCAATTATAATGCAAAGTCTATTTAAATTATTAACTACACAAAAAATAAAAAAGCACTTCATATTTCAACTTCTAAAATGAAAGTTGCTGTTCTGTATCGGAAGTCCACTATCATCTTGCTTATGATTCTAACATGCTAATATGTAAATTTTAAAATCAAATTTTTTGTGGTACTGTTTGAATTTCTATATATCATAAAATGCTATTTTAAATTATAATTGACATTAAAAACAATTTAATTTGTTTAAAGAAATTAATGTGATAAAATTTTCCCCAATGATAAACACACACTTCATAAATTACATGCATTATAGAATTTTCATTGTTTATTAAATGTTAAAATAATATATAGATAACATATTATTTTCTATTTTAGGTTTACATAATACAAAATATTATTTTTTAATGTGTTTTGTACAAATATGCACTGTTGTTTAAAAAAAATATGTTGAAGAGAATTGTTGAAGGTCACTATGTAATGTAATCATGGTGATCTCTGATAATATCAATAAAGTTTACATGATCATCAATGGTTAATAAATCAATATTTGCTACTAAATGAGGAAATATCAACAATTATTCTGCATTCATCTGGTACATCATCACATCTACATGTGGTTTCATTGACTTGGAAACCACATGTAGATTTCATAGTTGGGAAAGCCTGTAGAGCCCTTGCAGTGGCATTTTGGGTAAGACATTGAAACTTAAACCCGGGTTGCTATACCATGGTTGTGAGACCCATTATTACCTATGCTACCATTATCTGGTGGCAAAGAGTTTTGCTTAAAACTTGTAGGACTGAACTTGAAAAGATTCAAAGTTGGCCTGTCTGAGCATCACAGGTGCCATGAGGACTATTACTACTGTTGCTCTTGAAGTTCTTTTGGGCATTCCTCCTTTGCATTTGTATGTTGAGACTAGTGCCCGGGAGGGTTATTATAGGCTCCATTCTTGTGGGGGTAGAATCTCTTGGACCCACAAAGTGGAGCACTCATCTTTTGAATGGGACAAGTCACACAGTAATATTCTTGAGATGGCTAAGGATTACATGGTGCCCAGATTTAACTTCTTCAGGTCATTCTCTGTTGTTTTTCCCCGTTTGGAGGGCTCGGAGGAGGGATTTGGGTGCAGTATCAAGGGTGGATTGATCTGGTTTACAGATGGTTCTAAACCACTACTAGTGTTGGGGCTGAAATTTATTGTGGAGGAATGGGGATGTCTCATTCTTATTCCCTCAGACAGTTTGCTACTGTCTTTCAGATAGAAATCTAATAAAAATTTTAACACATGCAGGTCATTTTTGCATGTGTTAAAATCAATCTTGATAGGAGATATCTTAATAAACACATTTATATCTTAGCAGATAGTCAAGCTGCATTAAAAGCACTTGATAGCTCCCACTTTACTTCTAAGCTTGTATGGGATTGTTATCTTCTCATTGAAGAACTGGCTACCAGCAACAAGGTACAACTTGTTTGGATGCTGGGACACAAAGAAATTGAGGGCAATGAGGTTGCTGATGGGCTGAACCAAAAAAGGGGCTTCTTGTTCCTTTACTGGACCTGAACCTGTCCTGGGCATCAGATCTGATGCATTTGGGCGGGTTGTCAGGGACTGGTTGGCAGTTCAGCCCCTCATCCACTGGAGGTCTACTCCTAGACTCAGGCAAGCAATTCTCTTTAGAGCTCTTATTTAGGTCTTTTTGTACAGAGAACTAAAGAGTTGCTTACATTGCATAAAAATGAAGCTAGGATCATCACAGGGGTCTTTACAGGGCACTGTCATCTTAGAAGACATCTTCAATTAATTGGGATTGCTAATAGTCCCAACTGTAGATGATGTCAGATGGAGATGAAACTCCTCTTCACATTTTGTATGAATGTGTGGCCCTTTCAGGGCTGAGATATGACTTTTTTGGATTGTATTTTCCTGCACCAGAAGATTTTTTTATAGTCCCATTGAAGAAGATACTGTCTTTCGTGATTAAGATGGAACTTCTTATGGGATGATCCTGTTTGGGGTGCACAATAGACCATTGGTAGTCGTAGTGTTAGAGCTGTGTAAAACCCCCCTTTCCTACAATCAATCAATCAAAACTGGATGATTCATCATCACAATATTGCAGTCCACACATCCATCAAAGTGCAGCCATTTTTGGTCCAAAACAACATAGTTGCCATTCCTTATCCTCCTTATTCATCTGATTTAGCCATCTATGACTTTTTCATCTTCCCTAGAATGAAATGAAGTTCAAAGGGTGGAGATTTGGCACAGCTGAAGAGATTAAAGAAGAGATGAAGACTGTGCTGAACAGCATAAGAGAGAGGATTTTCAGGTGTTTCAACAATGGCAGAATTATTGGGACTATTCCACCAACTCCCAAGAAGACTACTTTGAGGGGGATGGTGGTTACTAAAATCTCAGGTTAGTCTGTCATTATTTAGTGCCAGTTCAGAAAATTTTTGATACTATCTTGTAATTAATATATCAAAATTATAAAATAAAAGTATTAATTTTAATAAATTCAACCATTATTCTTGTTCCTTGTGATGGTGAGAGGAATAAATTTTTGCAAGAATCAATCTTGCTTGAATGTGAGTAGTCATTTTATGTCAAAGTAATTATTAATAAATTAGCTAATGTTATCATCAATAATTTCATTACATAATTGCATAATGACACCTTAAGATTAAATTCGCCCTTAGGTACACTTCCATTTTTATACAGCCCACTTCATCCTGAAGATTTGTTTATCCGGCCCTCGGCAGAAAATAATTGCCCACCCCTGATATACAGGGTGTTTTCTAGCATCCGTACCACCCTTTTTTCTTGGAAACGCAATGATATAGGAAGTAGGGGAAAAAATTTTAATTACCAAAGTATATCTGAAGAATCGAATGGGAATGATAAAAATTTTGTGGGCCCATTGGAAGTAGGGGCACAAGGAGTCAACTATGAAATCTCCAATGGAAACCAATGCCGATTTTGACATAATTGGATAGAATTGTGAAAAACAAACAACTTTTGTTTGGAAAGTTTTTTAATATCACTTATGGATTGTGAGATATCACAAAAAAAAGATGCCACCGCATGTACCGTCCATTGGGCTATTCAAGCAGTTAGAAGAATAAAAATCAGACAGAGGGCATCTGTGTATATTGCAAAACATTACTGAAGCAGAAAAAAGCAATATTATGCAGATTTAAGGTGAATTCTGGTACTCGGTAGTAGCACTTGAACCACAGGTGTGACAGGTTTTTCGCCATCAGAGTTCGGCATGGAGCCATACTCAAAAACAAGGGTTTCTGGACTTGTTTCAGCCCTTTATGAACACCATGGATGTACACAGATGCCATCTGTCAGATTCTTCCTATTATTATTGCTTGAATAACCCAATCGGTAGTACATACGGTGTCGTCTTTTTTTTGTGATATCTCACAATCTGTAAGTGATATTAAAAATGTTTCAAAAAAAAGTTTTTTGTTTTTCACAGTTCTGTCCAATTATGTCAAAATTGGCATTGGTTTCCATTGGAGATTTCATAATTGACTTCTTGTGCCCCTACTTCCGATGGGCCCACAAATTTTTATCATGCCCATTCAATTCTTCAGATATACTTTGGTAATAAATTTTTTTTCCCTACTTCCTATCTCATTGCGTTTCTGAGAAAAAAGGGTGGTACGGGTACTAGAAAACACCCCGTATATGTAGATATGTATTTCATTTGTTAAGAGTCTTTAATTACAACTACATATTATAAACCTTTATAATCTGTTGTTTTCTTGGTAATAAAATATCAGTTAAGAAGCTAAATATATACTTAGCTGAAATTAGATTTGGGAATCCCTGACTTATGTAATTTTTGATAGGTACCCTGACTTACTTAATTTTCTTCTTGGTTCCACCTATCACATAACTCCAAGATATTACTGTATTTTATGATTTTTCAATACAATTTGTAAAAACAATTTATTTTAAGTATTTCATGAAAAGCAGTTATAATTTTTTATTTTTCTGAATATCTTTTATATACTCTTATGAAATTATAATAAATGTGACATTGACTGTAATAAAGGACATATTGGGCCAGATTTGTCCATGAGTTTAAAACTGCTGTACTATCATCAAGTATTGGCATGAATTTAATGACATTGATTTGACATGGTTTGAACCTGTATTTCAAACAATGCTACCAAAATATTGGCAAATATGGCTTATTTTGCATGCAAATCTCAAAAATTAAAAATTTCCTGAAAATAGGAAAATTTTAAAATCTGGAACATTTACTAATGTGAGACAAAGTATCAAAATCTGGTACAAATGGTTACTTTATATATACTATAAGAATTTTGAATTGAAAAATCAGAATTTTGTTTTGAAAAAGTTGAAAAAATATTCAAAATTATAATATATAATTTTGTTATAGGATTTATTTATATTTGAATGCAAGATTATTCATAAACAAATATTTCTTATCTTACACACTACTTCTTATCTTACAAATATTTCTTACTTGTTAGTAATATTATATAAATTACACAATAGTGTAATTCAAAAGATTGAATTAAAATTGTTCAAAAGATTGTAATTCAAAAGATTTTGGTAAAATTGAAAAGATATGTTATATGAATAACCTATCTACTATGAAAGATAGACTATAGCTATCACAATATGATGCATATTGTAACTTACTTTGTATTGTGATAGTTATTATGACATATAGTAATTCTATTATGAAGAATCAACAATCAAAGCATCATCATCATTACATCAAGCAGAATAACCAATGCTGTAATATTATTTTGTAAAATTGAAGTATTGCATTGTATAGTAAAGTAAAAAGATAATTTTTAAAATATTTTATATACCAAAATTTTCAAAAAATTTCAAATTTATATAAGCTATATTTGTATCAGTCAGGGAATTTGTTACCAATTGAAAACTTTCCCATGCAGATTTGAAAAGTAAATCTAAGTAAAGAATAAGCATTATCAGCAGATATTAAATATTTATTAAGCATGTTACTTTAAAAAGAGCAATGCTTTCAATCTTCTGTATATTTCTTTTACAACCGAAGAGGACCATAGAAGAAAAGAAATGTAGCTCACTGCACTATCAGTAAGTATAAAAATATTTATTAAGATTATTTTTATATTTGCTGATATGCTATTTCTTTGTTGTGTGAATTGTTTTAAGCAGAGAAATGATTAGAGAAAAATGGATGAAATCCAAGTATTTTGTTTTTATTGTCCAATATTGTTAACAAAATATTTGAGAGTTTGATTTCCAGAAATTTTTCTTAAATAAAGCAACCTATATATTATATATATAGTCCTCAATTTACAACTGAGTTTAGTTCCAAGAATTTTGAACCTGATTGTTGTAAGTTGGAAAGAGAAGTTAGAAATTTTGGCATTTCCATCAGAAGTCAGAAATGCCAAAATTTATGGATTGCCATTACTAATATTTATTTTTGCACTCTATTTTATCATAATAAACTTAATAAGCACAAAAATACAATAACTTTACATAAAAAGGATGCATTTCATATATCATATCATTGGTTCAGAGAATCACACCCAGGTCAATTATATTCAATAATAGAATTTATTGATGACATCACCATTGTAAATATGAGTTGATTACAAGTCAAAGACTACTTGTATGCAAAACTTTATTTTTTTTAAATCAAAAGCTGCATAAGTACAATATTTGTGGATAACAAGCAATAAAATAAAGTGAATAAAAAAAAGATTTTCTTTATTTACTATTTATTATCTCATATTATAAATTAAATAATTATATAATTATACAGTGTTTACTTCATAAAATGTTTATAGTTGATATAAACAAATTAAATAATTATGTTAAAATCAATCTTCACTATTTCAAATATTTAATGGAAATCTAATCAATAGAATAATTAAAAAGAATAAACTATTTAGTAAATAAAATTCTCATTAAAACGAAATCATTTCTGCTATATTTTTATTTTTAAAATCATTACTAGTAATAATGTTTTCAAATAATTTTGATTTATCATGAATTATATATTAACTTGAAATTAAATTAACATAAAAAATTAAAAACAGAATGAAAAACTAGTCTTGACAAAATTTCAAAGATCATGTACTTCTTGAGATGAATTATATAAGTATTATATTTTAATCTCTGATAACAGAATTTGGATTTAAACAAATAGTTCAATAATTTATATTATTGAATTTTATATATTTCAAAGAACTATAATTTCTTTTTGAATTATATTCTTCATTTATGATGAACACTATCATGTAACTATCAGAAAAATTTCAATAAAGTCTATCACAAAAAATTGATTAAGAAATTCTAATAATAAAGAAATGCTAAAACAATAATTGCTTATCTTTTTTATAAATTACAGTACTTAAATAATACTTTTTCTAAAGGATATAGAGACAAAAAATATTTTTCTACAATAGGCCAAGCAATAAAAAAAATTTCAAATAAATATGGCAATAAAAAAAGAACTAAAATTATTATTTATTAAGTAAAAACATATACTGTAAAAGTATTTTTATGTATATTGCCTAACTTATAATATTAAATTAAAATATCATATTGATATAAAATTCAAAGCTTTCAATGAATTATATAGATTTAGAACTTAAGACTATATATATATATATATACTGTATATTCTAAGCTTAATTGTAAATGTTTAAATAGGCACTTAAAAGTAAAAGTAAAATTTAAATTTTATTTAAATTTTTCCTGATTTGTATTATTGATCTGAAGAAAATGGCAGAGATATGGATACAGTTGTGAGTATTTAATTTTTAATTACCAGTATTTCAAAATATTTTAAGTTATTAGAAAATTTTCTATATGAATGACTTTTACTTACAATCCCCCATTCATGATTATTATTTTCATATGACAAATCCAAATATACAGAAAATAATATTTCTAAAATCCAAATATATATATATCTGCAGTTCAAATTTGTAAAAATTTGCTGCATCATTCTAAAATAGGAAAGATATAGTGTCAGTTCAATTTATCAGTTTGCAGCTGTTACTTTAATTAAAAGAAAGAATCTCTCTTTATATATAATTCTCTATTTTGTAATTGTTTATATATTTTTTGCTGTTATTTTTTTTTATACTTATGAATTTTCATCTATATTTTTTTGCATTTACTTCATATTGAATGCATATTTTAAAATAAATGATAAAAAACACATATATTAAGCTTTTCATAGTTAATTTTACTAATTTTTAAATATAAAAATGAATTATCAGGAATAAAACCACAAATTTTAACATTATGTCTATGGGAAATAAGGATTTGACTTCATGATGGTTCAAGTTATAATGCTAGTTTAAATTCTAATTAATTAGATTATGATTATGAGGATTCATCTGTCTACATTTTCATAATTTGTATCTTTACTGAATACACTGTTATTAAAATTAATTTATTACAGAATAATAATATGAATTCTTAAATTTAATATAAAATCAAAACTGAAAAGTATTGATCTATTAGCATAAGTTATCATTAGAGATTATTAACTCAATATCTTTTTATATGGAATGCCAGCAAAGATACCCAGTATTGCTCAGAAATTTCAGGTACATAACAAGTTTATTTGACAATTCTTATGTCATTTTGATGTATTTATTACTAGCTAGAATGCCCACAATTTATATTAGTTTAAATGAATTTATAATTAGGCTAGTATGAATTAAATCACCAAATCACATGGTCACTTTTAGATCTGTAAATATCAGTACAAGAATAATCATATACACACATTTATACAATTATTCTTGTTTTGACAAGGATCTATAAAAAAGATTGAAAACGTTTTATGTAAATAAAAAAATTGTTTCCTGCTAACAGTGCTTGTTATTTATATCATTTAAAAAAAAAAAAAAAACAGTTTAGATTAATGATTTTTTATTTGTTGATCTTAAGTATATTATAATTGGTATGATATCATTCCATGCAGTATTGTTTTCCTTTCAGTCAAAGAACAATATAATACTATAATATTATATAAATGCAATTCCTGTAGTCAACTTAGCTCTAGGAATTTTTATTAAAAAAATTATTTTTCTGATTTATGAAAAACCCAAGTTATGTAAAAATTTCTGTCCCAATTATTTGCATAAGTCAAATAATGGTTGTACTATATAATATTTTATTAATTTCATCAATTAATAATGTCTTATATTTGAATCTCTGAAATGAAGATCTCATTATAATGTATTTAGTGAAATATCTGCTATCTTGAAATATTGTGCGAAACACATTAAATAATTTGTAATTTTATGATATATTTCTTACTGAATCATTTTCTCTCATGATTTAAAAATTTTTGTACAACTATTAAATTTTTCAAAAATATAAAAGTAAAATTGTATGTCTATCTGTAGGGATTTTTGGAATTATATTATTTATACAAAATTCGAAAATTCAATAAAATCAAATAATAGCTGAATTAAGTTAGTAAAAGACAAAAAAGTCTAACAGAGTAGGCAGAAAAAACACTATAGTAAAAAAACAATTAAAAGAATGTTTTTGATCACTGTCAACTTGTCTACTTCACGAATATATATAACTAAATTTCCACTTATTATCGTAAAACCTTAAGTCCGTTATAGCACAAATTCACAGTGGAAAAAACTTTAATAAAAACAGAGAGGCACTTTCAGCTTTATTAAGCTATCTTCAGCTCATTAGAATAATTGATATAAATATGATATAAATACTTTACATATATTATAAAGAAATTAAAATTAAATGATAACCAACCAACAAAAGTTCCAGTGCAATGGTTTCTATAGAAGATAATGAATATGTTAATTGCAATTTTTAATTTTAATTTTAATTATAATTTCTTTATAATATATGTAAAGTATTTATATCATATTTATAGGTACCCTTATATACATTTAACTTTATATTATAAGCATAATGTTATATATTCACGTAATATGTATTCTCTTTCAAACATTTAAATTAATTCTACAATTCTTATGTTCTAAAATGATATGTTATTCTAATGAGCAGAAGATAGCTTAATAAAGCTGAAAGCGCTTCTCTGTCTTTAAAAAAGTTTTTTCCACTGTGAATTTGTGCTATAACGGACTTAAAGTTTTTTGGTCTACTTCAGCTTACAATTTAAACTTTCAAGCAGGGTTACAACTCTAAGCTTTATGAGTGCCCTTGTGCAAACAAACTTTCAATAATTTATTTCAAAATTTGCAAAATACCAAAACATTGTGACATCTCACAGCTCCTTTATGCTCTTGATGCCATTGTGCACCACACACATTTACCCTTATAGACAATACAGCCTTGATTTCAAGTATTTATTACATAGAGAATTGAAACAATTCCCAAGATTATTTATTTTTCTCTAAAGTTATGAAAAACCATTGGAGAACTTGTGAAAAAATTCTTGTTTGATTAATTACTTCAACACTGTTGGATTACAAAGTGGGGGATTAGATAAGGACTGTATTGTATTTTATGATAAAAATAAAAAGTTTGCATTATCATTATTATTATTATTATTATTATTATTATTATTAATAAAAACCACATAGCACCAAATGTAGCACAAACGATTCAGCACATTACATTGGGTTGCAAGCTGCTTGCACAAACAGATTACCTACACAGACACAACCAAGTAGCAAACATAATACACCAAAAGCTTGCAACCAAAATATATACATACATATATATATATATATATTTTCCTTCTGATCCTGCTTATTTAAATTAATAATTTAAAAATAATAATAAAAAAAGTAATTTAGAGTAAAAAATGAATTTAACACATTGCATCACTAGTTAATTAAAAAAAATTTTTTTTAATTTTCAATCTTTAAGGTCACTAAAATTCAAACTTTTATATTTTGGATTTTTTTATTTTGAATGTTGATTTAAAAAGCTATTTCCATGCTTTATTATGAACTTTGTGATCTTAGAAGCTAGGCTGAGAATTTCTATTACTCACTCATATCATACTACAGCAGACTCGCATTTTTACGGACCTCCAATTTACAAACTATTTAGTTGGTCCCACAAAATTCCTAATATTAATTAATGCCATTCCCACTTATGAATCTTCACTTTTACAAACTTTTTTGGAAGTCTGTACGAGTTCATAAAATTGAGAGTCCACTATATCAAGAATACTGTATACTAGGAGGTCCATCCTTGTGACTTTTAGTCACCAATCCTACTGAATATTCTTTTCCCTGATCCTTAGTCTATAGAAATGAAAGAACTTTGATGCCAGCAAGTGGAAGATCCAGATCATTTGCCCATATGCAAAATTTTTCTAAATGGTCAATATATTGAAAATGAAGTTTTTATACACATATATTGATAAAACTTTTTATACTGTTAAAAATTAAAGATTACCCTTGAAAAAGTTATTTAGATAGAAATCATAAAGCATACATAATCCATAGTGCAAAGTGTTGATATCAGGTTGATTGATAAATATTGCATAAACCAATAAGAACAGTTATTTAACAAATATATTAAACTTTTAATTTAAACAATATATTATTTCTTAAGTATTTTTAATTGAAGAAATAAAATATTAAAAATAATTTAAACCTAATAATAAAAAGTGCAATTTTAGAAAAGCTAGAACAATTTAAACATACACCATCTAACTATTTTTTAGAATTTTCAGTTTTATGGGATTTTGGATTTATTATTATTGGATGTAATCAAAATTCTATTCTATAGTATTTTGCTAAATTTAAAATTTATAAACTCAGTGGTTGGGAATGAAAATCTCTTTTATTCACTCACATTAACTTACTTGCATTTACTCGCATTACTGAACACCTAAAAGAATGTAATTATAAACATTATAAGAATGCATAATAAGCATTATCAAGTACATATAAGATATAAAAAATAATAGTCAAATTTAAAAATTAATAGTCAACAAATGGTGGATGATTCAATATGCTATTAATAACTAAAAGATCAAAGAAAAAAATTAAATACCAAACCAAATTTTATACAATGAGGACTGTGCTATGGCAGCAATAGAATGGAAAAATAGCATCCATATATTGTACAAAAGATACCTAAACTATATTAATTAATCTAATTAAAAGAGTGTAATATGTAAAAAAAACCAAGTACACTAAGAAATTATATAATTGTTAGTTTTGAAGTGGTTATTTGGTTGAGATTACTGCTTTATAGTATTTCCTTAAATCATCAGTCAAATAGCCAAAATGTAAAATAACATTGTAATCTCTTAGTGTCTCTTAGTAGTGTATTTGGATTACTTTTTTTACATATTAGGAGTTTTTTGTTTAATATCATTTTTTTATTTGAAAATTATATATATTCTAATGATATGTTGGCACATCAAATATGCTCTTTATTTTTCATTCAACTGAATCAAAATTTTTAGGGACTATTAAGTAACGTAAGAAATATCCATAAAACAAAATTTAATTGAAATAGTTCAGTAAGGCAACCTATAAAAGAAGTCACAATGAAAGTGTTTCTTATTCACTTTATTTTGGCCTTATTGGACTGAAATTTTAAAGAATTAAATAGCATCAGAATACGTATGTTCAGTTAAAGATGACCAATATAGAATTTACATCACGTGTATTTTATCAAAGATAGCACCGAATAAACTGTCAAAATAAAACAGGATTAGAGAATGACTTAATAGACTCAAACAGTATAGAAGCAAATCTAAGTATTCAGTTTTAGAAACATTAAAGCAATAACTTTCTTATTTAAACAGTAATATTCAGTTAAAAGATAACACTATTGTATAATTTCATAAAAAGTTGAAAAATAAAATTAACAACATTATTTCTTTGAAACAAACAACCATAATACATATTTTTCTAAAATATCCATGTTATTGTTATTTATTCATGGGAAATTAGATTCACCTGATGAGAAATATCTAAATTTTTTACTGATGAAATATGATTAAATTCTTTTTGATAATTTTAAATGTTTTTCTAGATAAAATATTAAGTTTTCATTATTAGAAAAGTTGATATTTTATATTTAAAATAGCATAACGTTCAGGCAAGATAAAGAAATGCAGATTTAATTAAATATTTAAATATAAAATTCGAAAATCTAAGTAACAATATCATGGAATCATTGTTGATATTTTATTATAACAAATATCTTTGTTCCAATTTTTAAAATATTTTCTCTTAAATGGAAGAAATTGTTTACAATTATTGAACATGATTAAGGTTTCTCACACAGTTGCAATGTTAATTTGTACATTATCCATTAGATATTATATAGTCTATATGAGTAATTCATTTACTGGATATTAATATCACAATATTTACATATTAATAGAATTTAACTATTAATTTACAAACTGCAAATTTATTATATATAGCATTAACATGCATTAATTTTAATAAGATTGGAATTAATTACTTTCATGTTTCTAATCTAAATTATTTTATTGTATTTTATATTATCAGAGCCGGATTTGCATTTTTGGAGGCTCTAGGACGGGTGAGACTTTGGGGCCCCTAAAAATAATCGTCGTCTCTGAAATAATTTATAATATTGTTATAACTTATAATGAACAAAAATTCAAATCAGATACGTCTTTTTTTTTTGCATATTTTACATCTCTTTCCATCAGTGAAATTATTAAGGGACGGGGCCAATTCCAACCATGGGCTGTACCCATACTCCTGTAAGGAAGCCAAATGGTGAAGGACAAGGATGGCTGAGACGAGCCCAGAATTCCAAATAAACTTTTTAGGAGATGCCACATCTGGGATGCAAACCTGAGTCCTCCTGCGTGGCAACCAACAGTGTTACGACTCGGTCACCAGGCTGCAATCAGCTATGTCTAATTTTACCAAAATTAGACATAGCTTATTGCGATAGAAAGTAAAGTTTTAAAGGTTCCTTATAACTTATTAGGAACCTTTCAAGTTTTACTTTCTATCTAGTACTTTAATAAAAACCCAATTTTTTCATATTAAAAGTTTATAAAAGTTGAAAACAGATTGATATTTTTGGGGCCCCTAGGATGTGGCCTAATCGGCCTACAGGTAAATCTGGCACTGTATATTATGAAACATTACTTTCCATAATTGTATGTGCTAATAAACTCAATACTAAGACAGATCTAAAATAGTTTTGTTTCAGTTTTTTAAGTTTGTGTTCAAATTTCTTAAAAGTTTCTTAAATTAAATTTGAAATTTAAATAAATGTTATTAATTATTTTAATTTTGAAGAAACAACAAAATAAACTGCATAATTTTTATAAAAATTTACAAAGAAATAATTATTAAATTAAAAATTTATAATTTAAAAAAATATTATAAAAAAAAAATATTAAAGAAAAACTATTATTATATATTGATAGAAGAAACAGCAATTGTTTTTTAAACTGTAAAATTTTTACCTTCTACATTAAAAATTATATTTATTATCTACAAATTATATATAATTATTGTTTAATTTACAAAATCTAAGAAATAATTACTGAAACCTTTCTCTTAAAATGAAAACAAATAATTGAACTGAATTTCATATTCAATTTTCATAAAACTGCTAATTTTTTTTTTAATTTTAGAAAATAGAATCTTTTCTTTTTTTTATAACAAAAATCAGAAAAATATTTACACACAGTACATATTCTACATTCTTCTATCTGTACTAATCAATATAAAAAGAAAATAATAATAATGAAAAACTTTTTCTTTTAGAAAAAGATTTTAATTATATTTTGTAATTTTTGAAATTGACTTTTTCATTTAGATGGAATATCATATAAAATATTTAACTAAAATTCTAAAAGAAATAAATTCCAAGAAAATACAAAGATTTTTAATTTAAAATTTAATAAAAATAAATAGTTTATGCCTTTATAATTAAAAAATTATTACTAATAAATGAAAAATTAGATCATCTTATTTTTTTTTATAAATTACAAAAATAGATCAAAAAAATTATTTTCCAATTAAAATTCTATTTGAGTTCTTGAAATTAAATAAATATAAATTAGAGAGAAAACATTAAATATTTTTAATTATATATAAGTTCACTCTATTATGTAGTTTTATAATAATTTGATAACAGTATTTATATCATTTTTAATTAAAACAAAACAAAAATTTTAATAGTTGTTTACTAAATATGGAAGAATTCTCAGTAATAGATTATTATTCTATTCAATACGTAGTTTAATTCCTTAGATAAATGACAGGAGAATATATTAAGAAAAAACAGAATTAATATTTTTCATTGTTGACAATATAGTTAACTGAAATTCAAACAGGTCTTATAAAAATTTATTAAATAATTAATTTATTAATGCTCAAATAATCAGGTGTATATAATTAAAACATCTAATAATTAATAATGTCTGAAAATTGTTTAGCAATTGACAAAAATTAAACTAATTAGAATATGAAATACTGTATTTTATTAATTGATATACTATATTCTTAATATCCCTAGACATAATTTTTAATAATTCAATAAACTCAAGGTAATATAAATCTATTTAGTTAAATAATAATTATACAGTATTATAAATTTTATTCAATTAACTATAACATTTTATAAAATAAAAATACAAAAGAAAATACTGTATTGCATTAGAGTATAATGTTTTTACTGACATCTGATTTATTCTTTGTAAAAAAATCACTCTCATTGTTTTAGCTATTTTTATATGACAAAATGCTTCCTTTTAATTAACTGAAATAAATAAAATAAATAATCACACTTTCAGCAATAAATTTTTAAAATTCTTATGATGATTGGCATAATAATAATAAAAGAAGTATGTTATAAAAAAATATCTATTATTATTTTTCATCAAACTCGAGAAACTATTTGAAATATGTATGAATATTGAAACACACTAATATTAACAAGCAAGATTAAAAAAAAAAAAAAGATAGAGAGAAAAAGTACTTTCAAGTGTAAAGAGAACCAGTCTGAGAACTTTTTCATATATGATCTACTGTACTGTATATCTTAGGCAAAAAATCATTTTACCTAAGAAGGTTCAAACTGGAAAAAAATATTGCTCTAGGCCGTAGCTTATCATTTAAGTTTGTAATAATATTATCTTAAAAATATATTCGCATACAATTAATATCATCTACATAAATATATCGAAATTCATTTTTTGTTTATATTCAAAATTAATATTTATTTAAATTGTTTCTAAATAGATATAGTTGTGGCAATTTATACACACTTAGCAGATAATGCCATTTTTGATTATTATGAACTATATTCCAAAGTCTCTGCTCTTATCTCATATAAATTCAATATACAATTGTTTTTTTTTTTTTTTTTAAATTAATTTTTAAAAATTTATAAATATTTTTAATTAAAAAATAATTTTATTCAATTTTTTTTTTTTTTTTTTTTGAGGGTGCTATTCGTTTATACGATGATGATAAACATTCGACATAATTGTTATCGAAAACAGCTTCAAATTTTTTTTATTAGCATTGTTTAAGTCCAAAATATGATAAGCGAATGTTTTTTATGAGAAGTTTGGAACGAAACTTTTCAATCGAAAATTATATCATCGTCTTGTTTGAAAAACTTGCAAGTTAATTTTTATAATCATTTATAATACACATTATGATTTAAACTAAATGATTATGATAAAAAAATTCCTTATTAATAAATTTATATATTTTATATAGGTTATAATGACAGTTTATATAAAAAGCAGACACGTGTATCAAAATGTCAATTATGAAAAAGTATTACTGCATTTTTTATCAGTAGCTCCATTTTCAAAATAAACTTGTAAGATAAAAAATTAAATAAAACTTCAGACTTTAATAACTATTAGATATTTTATATCAAAGTTATAGATTTTATAGGTCTACAATAAATACTGTACTACATATTGAACTGTCTACCATAGCATAATTACCAATTGGAAAGAGAACATATAAAATAACGGGTCAAAGCAATTTTCAAAAATTACTTTATATTCAAGTTATTGGAATTATAATATACTTATTTATTTTATAGCACGTTAAACATCTTACTAAGTAATCGAACTCATATAAACTATCCTCAATTGCAAGTTTTCAATTTTTGAAACTATCGAATATTTCTACATTATTATAAATATATTTCTAGCAGATTCATAGCGATGTCAATTTCCACACGATCTAAAATTTTTATATTCTTAATGTATATGTAAATGAATTCATTTAAAGTTAGTGTATTATTGATAAAATAAAATAACTAACTTCAGTTAAGTCCAACACATTCTGTTCGCCAATAGCATACTTGTCGTGTTTCATTTTATTTTATCAATAATACACTAACTAACTTCAGTTAAGTCCAACACATTCTGTTCGCCAATAGCATACTTGTCGTGTTTCAGCTATTCCTAATCATATAAATTTAGATCTCAAATGATCCAGATTCAGATCGTATACTAAATTTATCAAACTATTCTAAAGATTGTTATAATTTAAACACTTGTCTAAATAACAGCAATTTGTATACAATTCTTTGATTTTTTTTTTTCTATTCTAAACATGTATCCAATAATTTGCTGTACATTAAGAATAGGCTAATTTGTGCCCACATAAAAACAGTTGTCAACTTATATTTTGTAAATAAAATTACTGATAAATAAATAAAAAGTACAAAATGCATAATATAAATTTATATAATTATTTTTGCAATTCTTATTAGCTGGAAAATATTTTGAAATTTCCCTTTTCCGAAAACAAATTTTATACAGAATATTTCACGGAATATAACAAAAAAAAAAATAGTAAGTTCAAGGGATTGAACTCTTATACTAAAACTACCGTGACAACTTATATTTAGTTCATACTATTAAATATATCAAATAATACAGAAGGTGAAAATAGCATTCCGTGAAATAACAGCTAACAATTTATCATATTTATAATGTAACATCGTTTTATTGAGGATATTGCGAAAAAATGTGTGATAGAGGAGGCAATGCCTTCTTAATGCTGTAATTAGAGAAGATAATGGTGACCACGTGGAAGGTCAAATCCGGATTCTGATCTGGTAGGGCCTCATTTCGTTTCGACATTCTGTAGGTGGGACAGACGGTAAATACGGATTGAGTCAGCCTATTAACTAAAATTATAATAATATATATAAGCATTGATTTTGAAATATCTTGTATTTTTTTTTTTTTTTTTTACAAGAAAAATTTTTTTTTTTTTTTTTTTTTTTTTTTTTTTTTTTTTTTTTTTTTTTGCACAAGAAAAAGTATCAGGATAATTTAATTTTTCTTATTTTTAAAGAATAACTTTGTCCAACTAGTAGAAATATTTAATGGAAAGTTATATGCTCATGTTTGTTTTTTACTATATGCAAATTTACTTTCAACTTAAAATTTTTCCGCAGTAATTATTATCTTTTGATAAATTTCGAAGCAATTATAAATTATAGGGCCGTATAAATTGCGGGAAAAAAGCCTAAGTTATTCTATGTTGATATAACGAAATTGCATTTACTTGAATATAATTTAAAATAATTACAAAAAAAAAACATTGCATTAATGTTCGTGATTTATTAATAACGTTTCTACTTTGAAATTCGCCGAGGCCTTTTACTTCTTTGACTAAACAAGATTCGAAGACTTTCATAATATAAACAAATCAAGACAATTACTGCATTTATATGTACGTATTAGCAATGTTACATATGAAAATAAAATGAAAACTAACAATTATAAAAATTGCAATTAGCCTATTTGTACATTTAGATTTCTCACATTTTTATCTTTACTAATTGCAGTTTTTTGAAGTTTGTTCAATTAATTACAGTTTTATTAAGCATTTATTGTGATAATTAAATAAAAGAGAAACTTTTTGAATAACAAAATTACACCTTATTTAGCTAACAGATTAATTTCTTAATATCACAAATGTTAATTAAGACAGCGTGAGAATCGAAAAATAATTCCTGTATATTTATATATATAAAATGCTGAAGCTAAGAACCCGAAATGCAAATTTTAAAAAGGCATGAGACATATGAAATATTCAAAAATTGGTCACATGACTACTGATCACTTTTCCGATAAGCCTTTTTACGTTTTTTCTCCCCCTTTAAATGGAAACTGGTATCTATGAAGAGACACTTAAGATGAGCGTCATCTTTCAGTCGAAAGTTTTTGAAGTTATCTCACATACTTTACAAATTGGCATTTAATTCTTTAAATTTTAATCATTAGTAGAATGACTACACGTCCTGTTTTCTTGGATACGCGCATTTTTCTACTAACGACGCGATAATCCATTTTATAACTAGATTATTTCCTAGTCATCCCGTTGTTTTAACAAAATAAATATTTCATTTTCTAAGTAATTCTTAATTTTACATTTAAATAAAATTGCATAAGATTTTTTATTAGTTATTCCATATAATTATTTTTTTTTCCTTAAAATTCTTTGTAGTAGACTTATTTTGTAATTGAGAAATCTTTATCCAATCTAAGCATAATTCTAGAGGTTAATTTTCTTTCAATCACCACTTAGCAGGGCCTTTCAGAAAAAATGCGAGGCCCGGGACAACTAATATTTTTGAGGCCCTTCAAAATTTAAAACTGTGGACAAGAAAATTAAAGCAATGGTATTTTGATATTTATTCAATTATAACATTTATTTCACAAAATTGACAAATATAGTGGTAAAAAAACCCCTAAAATCGTGAGGCCCGGGACAGTCGAATCTCTTGCCTCCCTCCGATAGGCACTCCACCCAATAAGAAGTTTATTAACAACATTAATTAATCTATCATAACAATAAATTTAATTAACAAAAAATTAATTTTTAATCTTTCTATTTGGAAAGAGCCAAGAATGAAAAAATAATCTTCT
The DNA here is from genome assembly GCA_000484575.1 of Olivierus martensii. Taxonomy (NCBI): domain Eukaryota; kingdom Metazoa; phylum Arthropoda; class Arachnida; order Scorpiones; family Buthidae; genus Olivierus; species Olivierus martensii. Next base: position 62,181 of record AYEL01063414.1, read on the forward strand.
AAAATTTATCATAATTTTTCAGCGTTTACATGTGTAGAATATATAATTTATTCTTTGATACGACAGTATATAAATAAAACTTTGAAAAGAGCCAAATTTACGGAAAAACAGCGTTTCCGAACGTCGAATCCATCTTCAGTACTTCCGTTATACTTGAAGATGGATTTAATTGTCCAAAAGCGCTAAACTTTTTATTATGGATTTGATTACTTTTACGGTTAGATTTATATTCTATCGTATTTATAATAATAATAATCAGATATTATAATAAAGACAAGAATTCAAATAGTGCATCATTTGAAAATTAATTTATTAAAAATTAATACTGTATATATGCATTATGGATATTGCTCGTATTACTCCGAATTTAAAATTTCATATTTAAACGAAATTTTGATATTAAAATTTTTGATTTTAATAAGTAGAGAAATATTAAATAAATGTATTAAGTATAACATTAAGAACTAGGCATCGAGGAAACCCTGGGGTGGTGGGCTATTGATGGCGAATGTGGGCTATTTAAAGTAAATTCGAAATCTTTGAGGATCCGAAGAAATATTATGAATTCGTGATTTGTCTTACATTTATTTATTTTATTAAGTTTGTTCCTATTTTTCGCACTCGATGAAATTCGTAGTTTATTATTTCGTCGCGTATTTAGAAATTCTAGAAAAAATTAAACATAATTTCCATTCAGAAATTATTCCTCCATCTCAGCGGGCCGGATAAAATATCTACGCGAGTGTTGTAATTTTTCAGTTTAATTCTAAAAATTTAGAAATTAAATTAAATCATCAAGTTATATTGTGTTTATTTTACGATTTAAAATATTGTATAAGTAATAAGTTTATAACAAAATTACGTTTCTCTATATTATATATATATCGTTGATTACTCCGTTTTCACACTTGCTTCAGACGTAAACGAAATATTATAATTAACAATTCAATTTTAAATAATTTGCACTGGCTGTTGCTAGCTATGAAATGATATACAGTTTATTAATTTGCCATGACTACACTGAACTGTTACTAATGCAACGATTAGCGGGAATCGGGCCTCAAGCTCTTTGTCCACAATTTATCCCAAGAGCTCACTCTTCTCGGAAGGTGTGAAAGCAAAACGAGTTTTCACTAACCCTTTTGCCTCAAGAATATAAAAGGAACTAAAATTAGGCCCCATTAGTCTAATTCATATGTTACGGAATTGACAAAGTTCACTGTATACCATTTGAATTCTGTTATTTTTTTAAAGGTTCTCACTCTTAGCGCCGAATCAATAATAAAAAAAGAAGAGTCCAGATATGAAGTCAATATTTTCTCGTAGTAATTTAATATCATTCATACAATATAATTTATTGCTTTTAATCGTTTGCCAGAGATGATGATCAGTCGGAAATTAAAATATTTCGAGTTTTGAATTCATGATTTCCTTTATCAAATAAAAAAAGATAACTAACTGAACGGAAGAATGATTCAAACAGCAGCACAACCTGAACTTGGTTGGCCTTCATCTAGCTTAATATTTTATTCTTTCCCTCTTGAGTAACAGGAAAAATTGGGTTAGTTTTCAAATAGAATCCGATTATTTTTGGTAAATGAATAGAACATACATCAAATTAAAAAACAGCATTTCGAAAGTGATAATAAAATAAATAAATAGACTAATCCAAATTCATTTAAATTATTTTTTATTAATTTAATGTTTTTGATTGATTAATAAGCGATGTGAATCTCGTATCTTATTCAATATAAAGCCTCAAAAATGTTCGAAAATTTCGCTTGTTTCGTAACAAACGAAATAGTGGAATTTAAGGAATTAATAATAAAGGATTATTAAAATATTGAAACTTTCATTTGACTTATCTTATTCAATATAAAGCCTCAAAAATGTTCAAAAATTTCGCTTGTTTCGTAACAAACGAGATAGTGGAATTTAAGGAATTAATAATAAAGGATTATTAAAATATTGAAACTTTCATTTGAAATTAATCCATAGTAGTAATATCACTACACAAAAAAAACGATTATTTAAAATAATAAATTCTAAAATATTTTGAAATTTAAATTAAATTTTTAGAAATGCCAATAACTTAAATATCTGTTCGTTAAGAGGATGCTGACGGTATTTTTAAAATCTTTCATACATCTATCATTTAATGAACGTTTTATTAATTTCCTTTTTTAAATATTTCCAATATCAAGTTTTTTAAATTAATCCAGCTTTCTTTAATTTAAAAAAATGTTTAAATATATAATATTTTTGAAATTCTTTCCACAAAACCTATTATATATAAAGTATAGGTTTAATGACAATTTAGAATTTTTCTAAAACAAAAATTTATTAATAATCACAAATCTATAGGTTACATCATATATTTATTAGTCAACATTTTTATACTTTATTTATAATCACCAAAAACTTATATATCCCGTATAAAATCAGACATCAAAACGTTGAGATTACTTATAAATTGTTTAAAGTTTAATCATTAATAAAGTAATGGAAACAAGTAACGGACAAAAAAGTAACAACAATGAAAGACAAAATTTGAATTTTTTCTTTTTAATTGATCCTAACAATGTTTACAATATTAATAAACGTAGCAAAACACTTCAGATCATTAAATTATGAGAAAATTCCACGAAAATTATATGATATCTGCAATAAGATGACTTCACGTACTCGATATTATGATTTCAATGATGATGATAACAACAACAAAAACATAACTCTTTACTTCCTAGATATTCTAGCAATTTTATCAACATTATGATATAATACTTCAGATAATCGATCTTTTCTTCTTTTTCTTCTAAATACATCTAAAAGAATATTTCGGTACAAATGCATTATATAAGAAGGATATATGTTTTGTATAATAATAACGCCAAATCAATCATACAATAAGTTTATTTTGATTTATCGGTCTAAAGTTGGATAAAACTTGAATGTACATCATTTTAACACCGTACATTACTAATATGCCAAATACCTTTTCCAACTAAATATATGTAAATTTAATATCTAAAAATATACAGACATAAATCAACCAATATATCAATACTATATATGAATCTTTAAGTCCATTTTCACATAAAAATAATACTAATTTAATTATAAATTTATTTAGATTATTTTTTTTTTAATTAAGCCGTCATATCACACACGAGATATCTGGCAGCGACCATTACTCATCGTCTGATCAACACCTACAATCTGAGCAACTCAAGCTGGTCAACACTTACAATAGGATCAACTGGAAAGTTAAACTGGCCAGGCCCGAACCTCTCCTGAAAAACTGGAGGGTGTGGAACCAGAATTGAACCCGGTAACTTATTTAGGAATTTAATTTAAACAAACAGAACACTACAGTCATTTACGGTAAATTCATTATAAGCTTAATCAATGTAAATTTTTTAAAATCAATTATAAGCTTAATCAAATATCAATTTTTATGTTTATAAAATCTACTCTAATTACTACTATAATATTTTTATAGTAGTAATTCCGCAACTCTCTATATTTTTACTGTGTTTATAGACTATTTATACAATAGCGAACACTGGACTATTATAGATCGTCAAATATGCAACAGGACGAAATAGAGAGAATCGAAAAATTAACCAAGATTCCCCAGAAAAAATAAACGTGTTCAGTTCAGAAATCCCAGGCAAAAAATCGAATTTTTTCTATGAGTTACGTTCTAAATTATTTTTCAAAACAATTAAACCCAGAGTAGTTAGAGTACTCATGCTTTTCGACATTATGTTACTGTTTTCATTTCGTATTAAAAGCATTAAAATGTTTCCCGAAAATATAACTGGTGACTCCGATCTGTGAATGCACTTATGGAGATCCGTGACGTTTCTACGAAAAAAAACACATTTATAGAAAAAAAAATATTTAATAATCTTGAATAAAAAGTTTAATAAATGATATGCATAACTACATAGAAAAAATATAGATCAGATTCTAATTTATAGATTATTTTTGTTTGTATGTACTGAGAAAATGGTTTAGCATTGGGAGTTCGCGACTTTTTCCTTAAATAGGGTCCTCAGAGAGGTCGATTTGAGACATATTGTACTAGAGTAATATGTGGCAGAGGCGGATTCATGGGGAGCTAGAAAGAATTATAGCCTTCAAATAATAGAAGAAAAATTATTTATTTCTTTTTTAAATATAGAATAGAAAATAGCAGACCGGTTTAATAATTAAAATATAAATTTAAATATAAAACGTTTATAATGGCTTTTTTCGGATCTACGATTGACACGTAAAAACTATTTAAATTATGTATAATCCAACGAAGTATAATTCCAACAATTCAAAGAAGTTTTTCAAGTGTTTTTTTTTCGGATTGAGCGCTCTCTTAAAGGGCTAGTCAATACGAAACAATTTTGCACACAAAATATCTTATTTAAACTTTTTTAATATCTTTTTAAAATATTTTTCGTTTTTAAAATTTAATTTAAACGACGATTTTAATGATTACGAATTCATTTTGTAAATTATCACAAAGCATATTATTTAATAATTTCTCATTACACAAAGATCTCTATATTGATTATATTAGTTATTTAAGACGATTTCTGGCAAATAAATTCAGAAATATCCTGTTTACATACGGAAGAGGAATACCAAAGCGAAGTTGGCTGGGGGCATCAACTCCTTTTAAGCCAGCCATCGCCATTAGAATTATCAACAGCATACAAAGTTAACATGATACAAATAATATAAACTAACACTAGAAGCATTACAAAATAATTTCGATCCTTCCAATTTTTCTAAATCTATAACAACATAACTGAAGAAATTCAGTTCTAATTCAGTCTGCATAACATATGGATTAACATCAATAAACAATATAAAGTTAATACTACGATATTACTGAATTATCGAAATTTATCCTTTCAACTATATTTTTGAAAATATATATATTTTTAATATTATATATTATTTTATTTAAATTATAATTTCTGCATATTTTTCTTTATTGTTTATAAAATCCCCTTAGAAATTTTCATTGTTATATTATATATTTATAAAATTTTCATTTTCGTTGTAATTCAATGAAAATTTTGCCAAAGCCGAGGGTACTGTAAAGTCCGAGGTGACCTCAATAGATAAATTTTTTCAAGGTGTCAAATATGTGACCCCTGTCAAATAATTATTCGATTATTACTATTGTAACGTCTAGAACTTGTAAATGGTTTAAAAGGAAGACGATAAATGGAATATCATATAATCATAAACAATGTTATAAGAGAATCGCAGTCCTATAAACACAGGTGTAGCATGCAAAAACAATCCTGTATTCAGCTTGTGAAAAATCAACTCATGCAACGTTGAGAGCGTTCGCCACACCATTCATACCAGGTAAGTGAAATCATTTATGATGAAGCGAGTCAACTATTATCGGTTCATTTCAATCCATGTCCAACAAATTCGTAGAAAGTTTAAAGTTTTAACTGCTGAGATTAGAAAATATAAGTTGTTAGTCGAATATTTCCATGAATTACACAAATTAAGCGAACATTGTCAATTTACGGGTTTAGAAGAAATGCTTCGAGAATAGATTACTATGCATAATGCATGATCAAAGACTGCGAAAAAGATTGTTAGTAGATACATAACTATCCTTCAAGAAAGTATATAATGCAGCAATGGTTAATGAATCAGCAAGGAAAAAGTGTCGGAAATGAAATCAAGCCAAATCAGTGCATCGAGCCGAATAAAATTACAAAACAACAGGAAATTATAGTAACCAATCAGACACGAAAATTGTTTTTGCTCTGGAAAACATTATCGATCATTGGAATGCTCTCATAGGAAAACAACCTATCATTTTTGTAGAAAAGAAGGCCATTTGGAAACGATGTGCTTAACAAAAAAACATTAGTGGACTGAGAAGTACTTGTAGCAGATAAGGTTAGATTGGTTAAGCCGCCATATTCTCATGGATATTCTTCACCTGGCAGCATCCACTTATAGACCCTGTAGCGACTTTCCCATCATCGATGTCGCCCGGAAAATCCTCCAGATGGCGTCCCATTTTCTGAAAAAAAACGCATGCTCCAGGTCAATATAACCGCCTACTTTCACTTTCTGGCTGGGCCACGGTCGAACAGCATCGAACTTTCGTCTCTATCACATATACTCAGCACATGTTGTATCATCGATCTTATATGTATTTAATAATCATTGTAAATATGTATAGTTAATAGGATAATGGTTCGTTTTTAGTTAAATTCTTTAGTTCCGGTCCTAAATTCTGGGACCACGATAGACCCCATCACAGCATGGCCAACACCCATGATGGAGTCAAACGGATATTTGAAGGATGAGTCAATGGGCGAGGCTCAGAACCCTCTGAAAAACTTGAGATGTGAGACCCAGATTTCAATCCGGATCTTTCAGGGTAGTAAACCACAGCTTTACCAAGCAGCTATCCGACCAACCCAAATAAGAAAGCAATATCAGTGAGCCGAAGGAGATGTGAGACCCAGATTTGAATCCGGATCTTTCAGGGTAGTAAACCAGAGCTTTACCAAGCAGCTATCCGACCAACCCAAATAAGAAAGCAATATCAGTGAGCCGAAGTATCAACTGAAAAAATCGGGTAATGAATATTTGTTTCAAACATACTCCAACCAGTCCTTATAAGGAAAAAGTTCTCCGGAATGGAAAACCTCATTAGAAATGAGGTTTTCCATTAGAAAACCTCTGGATGGAAACCTTCTCCTGGATGGAAAACCTCATTAGAAATGAGGTTTTCCATCCAGGAGAACTATTCCCGTATAAGGAACTGTTCCCTTTAAAGTCACTCAATGATTTCAACTTAAGAGTCTCCATTAGCAAACTCTCCTAAAGACATGATGGCATTTGGGCTAGATTCCGGAACTACGCATTCCATCATCAAATCTAAAATATTTAAATTATTTTAGGTGAAATAGAAAGGTGAGTCACTGAATTACTGTTATTAGTTATGGAGTGCAAAGGACTGAGATTGGTGATAAGAAACTGGCTCCCGATGTTGGGAATACAATTCACTGACGATATTCAGATATAAGAGAAAGCGTTACCCAAAGAGATGCAGCAACCACTGTATTGTTTTTAGGAAATGCAGGAATGTACAAAGATTAATAGCTGGTATTAACATATCTCACACAGCTTTAGATGATACCATCCAGTAGCTTTTGCATTATGAAACAAGCTGGAAAAAGTGATGACACAGTAATACATGAGGACATACTGGAACTAGTATTACAATCCAAATGGGTTATCCCAGTAGTAGCAATCCTAAAAATGGAAACATGTGATTATATGGGGATTATAAGTGCACAATAAACAGTGATAAATTTCGAAATACATCCGTTTCTCACAACAAATGAAGTATTGGCGAAACTTCATTTGGGTCTCCAAACTTTTCGCCATGAGGGCCACATTGAATACTCAACATCTGGGTTAATTAAAGCTTTAGTTTATGCCTAAAAAAACAGGCCATAGCAAAAAATCTCTAGAATTAGATATATCAGTTTTATTGAAATAAAATTGTATAGTTTTATTGAGATAAAAATTAATTACAGAGTATGTGAGATTAAATTATCGTATATTAATGACAACGAACACTATCATTATAAATCAAAAATTCAATAAAATTTGGTAGATCCTTTATATATTTTGATTATACTGTAATGAATAACAAATCTAAGATAAATATACTTTTACTTTAAAGTAAATAAGTGAAAATCATTTATAAAGAATGTTATTCTGATATAAAATAAAAGAAAAATAAGTTTGATTTCAAAGGAATACATCAAATTAATTTTCGTTTTTCTTAATAATTAATAGAATAATAATTACAATTGTTTTTTTATAATATATAATTATCTTAAAAAGTACAATTGAAAGGAAATTAATTTTCTTATCTTGATTTTTTTCTCTTTATAGAGAGAACGAACCGAAATTCAAATGACAATATTGAGAAATTTACAGTATTGTTAAAAAAAATGTTTTGCTGTAAGAATTAAGAAAATTATTTAATGTGTTAAAAAGAAAAAAAACCTATTTTGAACTTATAAGCAACAAATATATGTCAATCTACCATTATGGCCAATTGTCATTAGCCCGTATTAATCAAATCAATAATCTCTCTCATATAAAATGCGTGCAGCTGTTAGCATAATCAAGTTTGAATAATGTCCTGTACTTCCCTATTCGATTGAAATCACTGTCCATGAGAAACCTTTTTAGACGGCTGAGACAGAAATCACAAGGGGATAGATCCGGCTGTAAGCTGTTTAAGCACCTCCCTATGGAAAACTTTTTAGTTTACCTACGGTGCACTTGCAACACGGGGTCTACAGCTTTGTGCTTAAACAGGATTGCAGTTGCGATAACTTTCCTGAACGTTTTTTTTTTTTTATATATATATTGCTTGACGTGAATTCTCGCAAAAATGCATAAGTATTAACACCATCCCGCAAATCGAACTTTAGCAGAATAGTGATTTATGGAAAGAAGAATGCAGGTTATTGTAAAACAGAAATCTGTCAGCATTTTATAATAAAGAAATTACTGGCATAATTAAAAATTGGACTCAATATCTTAAATCATTATAATTTTAATTAACATCGTTCTTTGTAATTTCTTAAGTGTCATTAAAGTTATCGAGTTTTGAAATTTTATAGAATTAACATAATTAGTTGGCTTAATAGAAAGATTAAATTCTGTGCTCCAGTTTTACGGATAATTTTTGAACATGCTCTATTCTTTCCTATAATTACATAAAATTTATAATGATAAAATGACGAGATTTAGTTAATAGAATTTTCTTTTAAAGAGAAAATATATAATGAATCGTTCAAAACAATTTGAATGCTGTATACAGAAGTTTTGCATAAATTTTTTATGCTAAACATATTTATAAGTCAATTCGAAAAATGTCGTTCCATTTAAGTTCTGTTTTAGCCACGTTTTCGCAGTTTAAAAAGTTTCTAAAAAATTCATAAATTCAAACGAGACATTTTTATTTGACAGGTATTACAATTACTTTCGATAGCAATATCGCTTCCGTATCAGAAATTATTTTCATTGCAGATTCAAAAATGTCAATTTACACAACTGACGGAGAAGTTTATACCAAAATTTTTCTATTCTTGATTATTTTGCAAGTTATTTTCTATTGTCGTCATCAGATTTAATGAAAAAAATTTTAAATTTTCTAGAATTTTTTTTTGTTTATATAATTTTTTTAATTGCGCTTTCTTCGGAATCCAAATTGTTGATGGCAAAGAACGAGCAATATAAATTCTGACGAGTTATCAAGAAACAATAAAAATCGAGAAAACATGAATCAAGTTTTTATTTTTTTAATCAGAATTCTAACACGAATGATTAAACAGAATTTCAAAAACATTATACGAAAAAAATGCATTTTTAAGTTACTAGAAAATATGTTGCAATCAACAGATAATTCAGCAATGTATTCCAATTGGAAACTAGCAAGAACCTATTGTTCCAGTCCACATTTTTTAATAATTGAATTGACTTAATTTTGTATTTAGATTAACAATCTTTTGAATACCGAGAAGATGAATACATTAAAACAATAAGTATACTTGTATAATGATCCGCATGAGAGTTATTCACTGAATTATCTAATATAGAATTGTAAAATTTATTTCTCTTAACGGATTATTTATGATGGTACCAGTATAACAATAATTCGTTTATTAATATATATATATTTTTTATTCTGATTTAATCACAATGCATTTGCTTGCATTTAATTAAATTTTAAAAAAAGAAGCGAAGAGAACAATTCGATTTTGCAATAATCATCTTTAAATTCAATGATACAGAATAAATAACAATGCACACCCATCTCTCCAACCTTCTCCTTCGTTTTATAAAGTCAATGGAATTATGAACAAATCTGTATGATTTAGAGATATTAAGTCATTATTATATAAATCATCATCATGAGGATAGTAAAAATAATAATAATTTATTATTCCAGTTTGTCCTTTCTCAAAAACAATTGAGAAATATCATATGAAGGAACTGATTATTAAAAATAATTTCCTTGAAAACTTTCAAGGCTATAAGTCTAAATTTCATTGAGAATTTATACCTTATGATTATCTTTTAAAAACAAGATCTGGTAAGCTTACAAAATTGATTTTTGTTATCTCTTCTATAAGTATCGTATAAATAATCGTAGTGAAATTTATTAAAAAGACAATTTTTAATATTTAATTTTAAATTTTTGAAGATTTAAGCGATTCATTAGATTTATTAATAGCAATTAAAAACGTTTTGGTTTTCGCTACGGTCTTCTTAAGCAATGCAGAATATTTTGAGATCAAGATTTAACGCAATATCAATGAATGAAATCGGGGGAAATTTCGGAAATTATAATAAATTTCTTAAAAGTACACACACACTTTTTTTCCGTGTTATCTCGGAAATTTCTAGAAGAATTTTTAACTAAAAGCGAATCGTTTAACCGAATTAACATAAAAATACCAGAAATTTCCTAAAGGAATCTTTAATCGATTTCTTAATTTTTATTTAAATCGCGATATGAAAGAGTTCATAATGTAATAGATATGAATATTTAATCTGAATGCAATAAAGTGAATAAACAAGGAAAAAAATCAACCTTGGAATCCCCCATCTCGCCATTTAGTTACGGGAGAGTGGTATTATTTAAGAACAGGTTCAATATTCCATCTCACGATTAACACATTCCCGTAATCGAAAAAGCGTGTACTCGGCTAAATGTTGGCAAATTTCTCTTTTCGAATGACCCTCTAATTACTTTTGCTCAAACAATAATATCGGAAGTCTACGAATCTTTCCACTTTGGGGAATTCGAGTGTGTAGATAGTCCCTATTGCTGTCCACGAGTGACTAAACAAACGTTTAGGTTGCAGAATTCATCCAATAAATACGTATTTATTAAACATCCCTAATGTAACGAAACAGTTTATTAATCTATGATAAAAGTGACAATCAACGAGGAACACGTTTTAATATTCTTAAAAATTCGTCTTTCGATCTTTATGGTTTCGGAGTTTTGATGAAAACGGGAAGGAGATAGTTAGCAGACATCAACTTAATTAATGTTGAAATAACCATTAACTCCTTTAGCTTTCCAATAAATTTCGTCTTTAATCTTTCTAGTTCAGTACGATGATACAACAGAGAACGTTACTTGAAAATTATAAAAATAATTTCGGGAATTAATCCGATAATGTCTCTAATCTGATAATTTATGTCAAGAAATACGAAACTGTTACTATCCTCTCGCAAAAAGACTATTTGGGAAGCAACTGGAATCATCAAAATCGGATATTATTTTCAAATCCAAAGAATGGAAATCATCAGTTAAATCACCCATAGACGCAAAATATTATTAAAACAAACAAGTAAGAACAATACATTAAAACCACATTAAAAAATTATATAATCCAAATTTAAATCTATAAAATATTGTGATAAATGTGTTAAATGTGTGTGCATGTAAATTTTAGTCTGGCTAAACCATGGATGGGCTAAACACACTTCAAACTTTACTGATGTTTGTAAGGATCTATTTTCATGTATTCCATTAAAAAAGTCCATCATTAAAGCATTAGATTACAATAATATCGACATCTGAATTGCTAATACTGTATTGGCATCGGAAAAACTCGATTTTTTTTTTTTAATCCGAAAGTTAAGAATGATTAAAAAAATATGCTATTGATTAATTAATTTAACACTAAATGCTTTTTATGGATATGGAGAATATTTAAAGAATAATTAACCCGATTAATTTATTTTAAGCTATTCTTTTTTATAACGGAGCACATATTGTGAGAACGGTTGTGTTTACGCATGCTGGAAATCGTCTGTTCAAAATGTTTAAAGCTTATTTTTAATCTGTTGAATGTCTTTCGTATCTAATTTTTATTTCGAAATGTATCATCTTAAAGCAAACAACATGTGAGCTATCGAGAACATAACGGTAACTTACACCGAGTAACCTCAGTCTGGGTTGTTCCGATGTGCGATGTGACAGGTGTTTTATCACGTAACTAATAGCCGTTCTCTGGCGACTTGCCAACTCGTGACGTCAGCGGCTGACGTCACCGTACGTAACTTGTCAGTCGTCCTTTCACCTCCTCTTCACATTAATATTTTGCTGTTTACGATAGTTTAAACTGCTCTAATGTTAAAATATAAACAGAGTCCGATAAATAAATACGCTATCTTAGTTTTAATTTCGCGTACTGGGGTCGATTTTTAGTACAGATCGAAACGTCGAAAAACAATCACGAAGGTTAAGTGATGACCTTTAAAAGGTCATCTCTCTGCGACTGAGAAAATGGTAGTCTTTATCGTCTTTAGAATTTTTTTATGAGTAGGAAAAAAAACATGTCGAATTTTTTAATCCGTTTCGTATTAAAGTGTCATTTGTTGAAACTCGATGAGATGCAGAATGGTTAAATCAATAAAGGCGTCTGAAGTTGTGAGAGGAAATTTTTAAAACTAATGATATTATTTTATTTTATATTTTTTTATGCTAGGATCACACACACGCCAGTCGCTCTCTCTCTCTCATTTTTTTTAATAAATACAAATTAAAAAATCCAAATCTCAGTTTGACGCCTGGTCTGGCTCCGTTAATGAAAAGATGAGGGAGGAGTTGGGATTTTTTCCAGAATCCACCCATGCGGGTTTATCTACAGGAGTTCAGAATCTGCTTTTTTTGTATTTAGTTTATCGATTATGAGTTAACTTGTCCCGATTTCTTTATAGAGCTAAAATACTTTTGCATTTTAATGCGATTATTTACGAATATGCAATTTGCTTTATTCTTCAATAAATGTATACCGAAATCTTTTTTTTTCTTTTGAAAAAGCTACCATCTAGAATAATAATAATTTTTTCTTCCTCCTTTCTCTACAATTAGGTCTTCTATAAATTCAACTTTAATGTGAACTGCAAGAGTCTAATGGTTCTAGGGTCAGTTTGCAAAGATCGATTGCCACGTAATCACAAAACAACTTTGATTGTAAAAAACCTCTCCGAAAGAATGAAAAATCAATCGAAATTCAAAAATATAAATCCATTTCCCATAAATTTCAGTAAGAAAAGAATACATTATATCTGATATTTTAAACAGAACACTCTGCTATAATCTAATCTGAAAGCGTCGGATCGATTTCGTTGAAAAAATAAATAAAATTATTTAACCTTAAAGTTAAGCTTAAAAATCTTCAGAAATCTGACAATCTGTTCTGACAGGTGAATCACGATTATAATTCAGGAGACTGTAAGCAGATAAAAGCATTGTTAAAAATGGATAAGTACGGGAGTGTTATAAATATCTCGTCGTAGATGAAAGGAAGTATTCTTTTTCTCACAAAATATCTTGATGTTTGCGTCGAGAGGATCAATTTCAGTGAATCAATATCTTGGCGATACCGAACCATTATTGTGGGTAGAGACTTCCTACCATTTGACTAACAACAGCTTCTGAGTACAACATCTGGTATTTGTACCTCTCCACCCGGGCGTTTCGGGTCAACCCACCTGGTTCCCACATCTTGAAATGAAAGCCTTCCACCTCTAACAAAATACCATTTTGAATGGCTACTGATTTTAAGTACACAGCAAAAGATAACAATACGAATTACCTGTATTTATATGCTTTTCATTCTATCAATTTAAATCGAAATATTACGCTGCACAAGTAAATCGAAAAAAATTTAAAAAAATAATAGTAATAAAAAGAAGAAAAGTGCTATATAAGTTTCGCCATTTTGGGACAGTTTCAACCTTCTTTCTGACCAGACAAACAGTGATCAATAGCCGAGGGAGAGCACGAATCTCAAATCTCATATTCCTTCAATCAATCCTGCTTATGTCAAACCGCCCAACATTCTTTATCCCTCAATTGATTAAATTCTTTATTTTTTATTATTTTTTTACAAAATTCAAAAATGTAAAGATCAAAATTCCAATTAAATATTTTTATGAGAAATAAAAATAATATATTACATATTTTACGTCTTGTTCATTCGACAGAAACACTATTTAAGTTCGAAATATTCTGATCATTTCCAACGACCGGATGATGATATTTGAAAACAATGTGATTTACCGCGTAGTCTTTGACCTTATAATGAATTGACCAATAGAGAAAAAGGCATTCGACAGAGGGGAAAAAAAGTTCACACACCTCAAGTCATCAGGTTGGAACACCAGGTTTCCGGTGACTCCAATGATGTGTAGCAACCCATTTTGTACTATACAAACTTATAACTCCTTCCAAATTAAAATAAATAATAAATCGTATCGAGTAATTCGACCGCTACTTAAAATAAACTTTACTTCTGACGACTTAAGAGTTGGGACTAGTAATATATTCACAGAAGTAATTGCCAGTTCAATTATTGTAGAATCGTGTGCGAAAAGCCGGAAATTTAAGCTATTAATAGGAATTTATCAATAAAGAAAATAAAAATGACCATCAATTCATATGTTACAGACTTAAGGAGTTATCGTCGTTTAAGGTCTCGCAGGAAGTAGCAAGGACAATGAGAAGAACGGAAACAAAAGCTATATTAAGGTAATGATACAGTGTGTGACAGATCTAGCAACTACTGGACATGGGAACCAATTCGGAAGGTCTCTTCATCAACTATATTTAACAATACGATGATTTCATTTCCGCTATTTTTAATGGTGATCTAATAAACCTACCACTGATAAGCAATTACTAAAGCAAAAACTCAAAACACTAAATTTAAAATCGATTGGAATTTTATAATTAATTTTGAATATATTTATTTCATTATCATAATAACTCGCTTCGTTTAATAATTTATATAGGGATATGACATAAACTGCCATTTATTTACTTCCTTCGTTGTTTTATGGATGAAAAGCACGCATCTACTTATTTAAAATTAATAAAGAACCTAGCGAATAAGTCTTTAATCAAAAGCATTTAATGATTATTTATTTGAATTATTCTGCATTTATATTCATTATATATATATATGAATTATTTATAACAATAAAGCTATGAATTTATATTATCACATTTTCCTCGTTTGTTTTATACGAAATTATGTTTTTCGTATGTACGTTACAGATGATTTGATACAGAAAAATGTTAACATAAAAACAAAATTCGCGCTAAAATTATACAAGAATGAATTCATTTGTTTAAATTTGCATAATGATATTTAAACAAACAGGAGAAATTTCTTTCATTAATATAATATTAATTCAGTAAACTGCGATGTAAAAATGTAAAAATATTAATATTGAATATGTAAAAGCGTGTTTGTCCACTTTCAAAAAGTATTTACTGTGCTTATTTTTGTTTACAAGGAAGATTTAGCGAAAATATTTTCCACTAGATACTCTTTACGACTTAAATTCGGATTTTATAAGAACAAATCACGCAAAGTGTTTTGTTTTTTATTTCTCGAATCATTCGTTAAAATAGTCTTAATTATTTTTATGCATTTTATAATGCGAATATCTAATAAATATTAAAATATTTTATCGCACGTCATTTTTGCGATTAAAAATTGACTATTAAGATTATTTTCCGATGATGACAAACGAATTACTATCTTTTATCATCTTTATAAAACGTTTTGTAATTAAAACAAATCTAAACAGTTTTTAATAATCCCTCGATCGTATTAATTAAAGTTAAAAACAGTTATGAACACGTAAAATGTTCATTGAAGCAATTACCCATTCATTGATGATTACTATAAATCCTACAATTCCACGTGTTCTCACACGTGGTTTTATTTTCTGCGATTGCGCATTATTTCAAGTCGCCTGTTGTCATAACAACATCGCGGACGAGTCGACTGAGAAAAGAGGGACGATCCGATAGAGGGAGGGAAACATGAATGGGTCCTGAAAAACTTCCTGTTTCATTTTATAAATATATGTCACTTGTTTAAATCTTTACAATATCCATTAAAACGCTCATAATTACGTATAAAATCCACAATATCATTTATTTTAAAGCAATTATTCACTGCGTAACATTATAATTTTTTTTATAAATCTAACTTCCTTTAAAACAAGGCGAAATTATCCGAGGAAATGACGAATTCTAAAACGCAATAGATTAAATATTGACAAAGTGAATCACTTTTAAAGGACCTCATCAAATGTATTTTTACGTATTAACCACAAGATGGAGACACCGATTCTCAGAAACTAATTTTTGAGCACAAAAATAAGGAATTACGTTTCTTTTTATAAAATCAACAATTTTTGCGTAGAAAAAAATGTAAACAACTAAATAACATTTAACCTATCAGCTGATTGTATTCGTTAGAGTTCAAAATTTAACCAATAGCAATAAAGAGCACTTTACATGGTGTACAAATCGAAAAAAATTAAATACAACCAATGATGATAACGGATAGATTTTTGAATAATTAACAAAAATTAACTTATTTTTTTTCCTTCAAGATTTCAAATTACTAACTGATTAATCCCGTTGAGATCAGTTTAGAATCGATAATTTTCAGCACAACAATAACCCGCTGTTCTGTTTTCATGAATTAGTAATGATAAACCTATGGCAACAATCGGAAAAAGTTTTATCGAAATGCCTAAATAAATAAATTTTACGATCAAAAACTATTTTGGGGAATCAGAAAATGCATTTTAAAGAATAAAGATATTTTTTATTTTTTCTTAGTACAGAAAAATACGGAAACTTTCGATATAACCTAATCCATAATTATAAATTGTACAAGCTAAGAGAATTATGATTAAATTTTCCACCGACAAAAGAAAAACTAAATTTTCTGGTGATTTCGACTTGGCACAGTTTACTTCTAATATTATATTTTCTTTTTTTTAATATTACAAACATATATATATATATATAAACATGAATTCACAGATACAGATAAGCCTCGATTAGTGTGAATAATTGGTTCCACAAATTTCTCG